>APFE031377925.1:540-29757 GCA_000404065.3 Pinus taeda
CCCCCCGCTCTTCCTCTTCCTCTGCCTCCCCCCCCATCCTCCTCCTCCCCCTCTTGACCCTTGTCTCCCTCTCCTCTCACTCCCCCTCCTCTGACCCCCATACAACCCTCTAATTTTAATCCTCCTTGCCCTTTCAAAGGTCTCCAATCTTTCCTTGTCAGAAATAACAAACTACAGGCGCACGGGGCATCGTTGGAGTGGAATATGCGGCATCATTGAAGTGGAATGAACTCAGAAATAACAAACTCCAAGCGCCCACTACTCATATTACTTGTCACACAGGAGCCATGGCGTCGTAATCTAATTTACGATTTACGTAATGTAAGTCACTTTTTCGAGCAATTTCGAGGAATAATAATCAAAATTCAATCCTTCTTGCCCTTTCAAAGGTCTCCAATCCTTCCTAGAAATACAATTTTTATATTACTTAAAAAAATATTTTAATATCTAAAAATTATAGAATTAATTTATTAAATTATTTAAAATCTAATTATTTAGAATACTTAATTTTTAAAATATAATTATTTCAAAATTTGATAATTGTAAAAATGAAAATTGCAATCTTGAATATTCTACAAATTAAAAAAAATAGTTAAATTTTGAAAAAGAAAAAATATTTATGCAAAAAAAAAAAACAGTTAAAAGGGTACATCTGAAATTTAAAAGAAAAACATGACTTGCTTTCATGAAAGTGGACAGAAAGTGTACAAAGTTAAGATGCAAATTCAAAAGGTGAAAATTTAATTATAAATAAGCAACAAGCATAAATATCATTAGTGTTTTTTTGTTATATAGTAAAATTGTTAAAATTAAATTGAAAGATAGTTTGTTTAATAGAAAATTTCCCTCTTAGAATTTAGGATTATTAATATTATTCTCTAATAAATAAAAAAGTCATATGGATTAATAGTCTTTTTATTTAATAGTAAAAATATAATTAATTTATATTTTTTAATAAATATTCTTAGATTAGAAAAAATTCAATGATACATTATACATTAGAAGAATTGAATGATACATTATATAAATAAATTATTTATCTCAAAGTTCTGGACAAACCTAATTTTGTTGAATATTTTTATGAGAGTTGCAAAACCCTAGCCCTTTCAAAAACTCGAGTTACTTAATTTTTGCGGGCTTGTTTAGTTGCAATATAGTATTTGTGAGATTACAATAATGAGAGAAAATATATGGAAGCATCCACTAGGTTTCCCAATAATATTTTCATTTTAAAATACATATATTAATATATGCATCTTTGAATTCACTAATTATAATAAATTTATTATTATATATTCGTATTTATTGCACTATACATTAGCTCCCACTAATGGTTTTTTTTCTTTAATGTAACCTCTGATCACTATGACCACTATAATATCTAATGCAATCTGTTTCCATTAACCAAAAGCCATTATGAATGCCAAAAAACTAAGATGTCCCATGACTTATATAAGCTTTTAGAGAATTACAAACCCTTTCACAATGCGGCCTCTGACCACTATTATCATTAACAAAAAATGACATTGATTAATTTATAGTCCTTAACATACTAACTCTGAAATTAGGTAAACCATAGTACACTATGATCTTTAACACAACGAATTCCAGAAACTATGCCCCTTAGTACGATAAAGACATTGTATCTCCTAAAAAGTCACACCACGCATAAAATTTAATACTTAGCACATTAACTATAACTTATATATACTTAAAGTGGCTTAACATAGTGAAGGTAAAGGTGAATCAAGTGTAGCTCCTTCAAATTAAATTCCATGAGAAGGGAATATAAAATAAGTTCAGTATTTTGTATTTGATATTAATTGCAAGAGCATTTTGCGGGAGTCAATCTATCGTAATGATATTGATGAGTACTCATAATTATCGAATTGGATGATATGATAATGACCTATATTTTGTAGATCATTTGAGGCCTTAATGTTGGTGTGTCAAGCCCATTTCACCTATTATGCTTATGCTTTCAAAACCTTAATTGTATGTATCTCAGATTTTATAAAACAATATGACATTTTCCACTTTATCCCTCGATGCACTAAAATCAACAAAGTATAGATATGTTTTTCTAAATTTAATTACATGTATTTCAATGTCGATTGGATTCTATGAAAATACCAAAACAGGTGTCTTCCATAAGGTGCCCATTATCATTATCATTAGTTTTTTCCTATTTCCGTGTAGAAATCTGAATTATCCTATGGATAAGTTCTAGTTGTAGTTTTAGTGTATCTAGAAATACCAGATGTCTTGCACAAGGTACCCATTATGATTATCATTAGTTTCGTCCTATTTCCATGTAGAAATCTAAATTATGCTATGGGTAAATTGCAATTGTAGTTTTAGTATATCTAGAAAGACTAGCCAGATTCACTAAAGTAGTTGTGTTGAAGATTTTTCTTACATTACTTGTTTATCATTCAATTTTTCAACACATATCACAAATTTTCACTTGCGCAAGGTATTTTTATCTTACTTAAAAAGAGAATTAGAGTATGGAAGATATCAACCGATAACAATAGCCCAAAAGAGAAATTACCTCATTCAAAAGAGAATAAACTAATAAAAGGATAATAGAAGTAGTGATATTATTATCATATGAGGAGGTAATGGAGACATATATTGATATCTTAACTATCATAAAAATGGTAAGGGTTTCCTCTATAACGTCCATCTCTAAATTTGGAGTAAACATATTGTGCTACATATTTTGTTAGAATCTATTAAATGCTCCAATAAATTTCTCTGATAAGATTGCAACCTGCTAACCATAGATGTTATAGTTTTTTCATATTTACTAGCCTAAAAGGCATGGATCCAGCATGAAAATTTGAGCTCAAGTTAAATTGTAAAGATGTTAAGACTTGCAACATTGGCAGTTGGTTGAAGGCAGGCACTGAACTGTTGAAGTTATTTGTGGAGAGATCTAGATGCTTATGTCTTGAAGGCTCAAAGATAATATTCGAGTGTAGGAGTCAACCATGGACAAGATTGTGTGATAAACCAAAATACTATAGGCTAATGCATCTTCCCAAGTCCGCAAGACTACTACTTGAATCGTTGATGTAATTTCAAATGTATGCATTAATTTTTAATTCAAGTGAGGCAGGCGAAGATGACACTCTACTATTTGCTGGAGTGAGTAATGTCTTCCCAACCCAACCTGATAGTAGGAAATGTTTTTTGTAATTATTTTCCTACCACTCATAGACATGCCCTGAGTTAGTTATTGTTTCCAAATTTTCATTAAGCAGTTGCACAAAATATTATTTTCAAATTTCCATTAGCAATTTTGTCTGCACCATTGTGATTTCCATGAGAAACCATTCAGGCTAACATGTAAGAGTTCACTTGAGGTAAATCTTCACTTCTCATTAGATATTTATCTAATTTAATTTATAATTTAATATTATTGGATTTGTCTCCAAATATTCACTAAGTCGCAACCAAGAATATGATTTTCAAATTTTTATTAACAATTATGTATCATATGCATGCACCATTATCTATGCTAGGTAGAAAGGTTCAATGCTATATTAGTTAAGAATTGTCATTGCTAGAAGCCAAAGTCAACTCATTTTGTGCATATTTATCCATCATAATATTTTCAAGAAATATAATACAGAATATTATGTTGACAACATTGAGAAGAAATCTTAATTGCTACAGGTAAGTATTTAATGTACTAACTTAAAATATCATTAACATTTGAATTAGTGAGGCTCAGGAAGGTGCATGCCACCCATTCAACCTTACTTATAATTAAGGCTGGGTGGCATGGTAGCCCGCAGCCATGCAAGCACATGTGAATTTATGCTAATTAATGAGAGGAGTTTTTATTACTTGCAACATGATGATGGAGGCGGTAATAGCGACATTGGATCAAGCATGGCACTTGTGGGTTTACGAGCTCGAACTAGGTATCAACTAAGTATTAATATGGGAAATATTACATACTGTAATGGCTTCAAGGAGGTTTTACAATGCTCAAGTTTCCATGGTACAAGGTAAGTCTAGGATGACTCCAAGTTTTTCCAATAAAATCACACCTTTAGCACTTTTAGAAGAATTTTCCTTGTGGATTTATAACACTAAGTGGTAAAAAAATTAGTGCTCTTGGTCACTTGCTACACGCTAAAGAAACAATGAGATGTGCTAGGGTGACTACTACATAAAGGGGTATGTCAATTATTTATACATCACTAAGGTAAGTTCAATATTTATTTATTGTTGTCATCAACTCTATGTTAGTCTTTATGGGGACTAGGAACTACCATAATTCACGAGTCTTGTCCTTATTCTTAATTAACCATAGACATTGGCTCTTTCATTTTCTTGATCGACATTATGGTTATTTATAAGGTTTTGGTTTAGTGTTGGGTATACTTTATGGTGATGGGGCCAATTTTGTTAGTTGGTGGATTAGAATGCATAGGTTGGTCTAGTAACATTGCGTTCTCCTTGTGTTGGAAGGATGTCAATTTTTTGGTGGTTTGATGGAGGGTTGGGTGTGCCTCCATAGAGAGAGAAAGCATGATTAACATCTCAACTTGTGAATTTTAGCCCTCATCCCATGTATAGGTATAGGCGGTACATAATTAGGTTCTTGCGGTATTCTATCTAGGTGTATTGATGCTTATTGTTATGGAAATAGTTTTTTGGTTTGCAGGAAATATTGTGATATAGCTTGGAGTGAAATGCCTCATCAATGAGGTAGTACTAGAAGTGCAATTATAGAGAGGGGTGAATGGAAAAGGCACATTGTAGGAGATTTAGGCCATGGTGAGGCCTTAGATCCCACTCTAGCCCACACACATGGAATCAATGACTTAGTTTCTCCAAAGGAAATTGGCTATCTTTCTTGGTAATTACCTAGTGGAAAATAAATATGGTATGTGTGAGGATGTTAGGATTTTGGAAAATTGTATAAATCGATGTAATATTATGATATAATGGAGGCCCTTAGATTCACAAAATAAAAAATAAAAAAATATCTATAACCATGCAAGAGAGATCATTGTTTTATAAAGAATGATAGATATGGAAAATTTTAATGACTAAACATCTGAATGGAATGGTATAAATAGGGGGATAAATTTGTTACAAACATTCACGAGATTAGAGAATTATAAGAAAGTAAATGATGAATGGTTTTCTATCATTTTTTACTTGGAATTTGTGTTAGTATAAAGAAAATTTCATAAGTAAATTATTATATTAGTATATATATATCTGTGTGTGTGGGGATTGATTTGTTATATGTAACTCAGTGTAAGATTGGTATAACATATTTCAAGAAAGATGCATTCTCAATATATAATTTATATTTGCACAAAAAGGTCATATGTATATTTTTATAAAGGTAATGGATACAATTGGATTAAAATTTTTAAATAAATTTTAATGAATACACGATAATTTAAACAAAATTTCTACAATTACATTAAATTTATGATAAAAATTATAAATTATGGTGATGTTTTTAAGGTTTTTTTATTTAAATAATTCTTGAGACTAAACTTGTTATTTTGGAAGCTTAGAAAAATATAACACTAAAAAAAAGCACTTTTCCCTTTCCCTTTTAAGAAACCAATATATCAACTAACAAACATCTATCATATATAAGAACCAAACAATTTATAGTTTCATTTATTAGAAGTTGTTAATCATTAAAGTATGGATAAATGCAACAATAAGAATAGAGGAGATTAACAACATTTCAATTATTTTTTATAAAAACATCCCGAAATATAATATCAATAAATGGAATTACATATTAAATTGTATTGTTCGCATGACTGGTGCTCTAAATCCTTGTATAAGGGATATGTGTAGGTATTATGACTGTTTATGTCTCTGTCTGAAACATATTTGGTCTATCCCTTAGCTACATATGAGATGATTTCACTCCATGACTTGTAACACTAATATGTACAGTTTCATATTCATATAGCTATGGACAAAAAAAGATATACCATAATTGAAAATGTAAAAATCCTCATTGAGATATAGAGAAGTTATTAAAAATTACCTGGTGAGCTAGTAACTTGTTAACTAGTGCTTTCATGTCTACTACTATGCTTGATTTACCAAGAATAATGAAAACACAATTTTATGAGCAGTGTTGAACTTCTTTGAAATTGTAGATCTTTGAACTTAGTGGCCACTAATTATTTATTGTCACAAGATATCCACGAGCTAGCAACAAATGTTTACGGGGACATAGTATACCAATCATATACTATCTATATTAGATAATACTATAGAGGGATGATTAGAGAGGAAACATGCATCTTGGTCAAGATTGTGTGATGTAAGGATTTTTCGAGGTAATAAAATTTAATTGTTACTTTGCTTTTTTAAACTAGCCATAAATCTAGTGTAGTCAAAATATCGACTTAAAAAGTAAATTGCAACCCTCTTTTTAAAGGATGAATTTTGTGTTTAGATATATTTTTATTAGTACAAAAAGATATAATACCAAACAAAACATTTTATTTTATGCCTCTTCTCTGAAACAATCAACATTTACATTTTCAATGTTTTTTATGAATCTGAGTTAAATAAAATATTTTATTACTTATTTATGTTGTTATTGAACAATAATTATCATTTAATCCAATCCAAAAGTCATGAATATTAAAGGAATTATAATTGTAAAATAATAAAATTTAAATTTAAATTTTTTATCAAGGTTGTTGAATGCTAAACAGTATTATCTAAAATTTTGTAATAGTTTTTGCATTTTGATCACCATTTAATGTGGCAGGGATAAGAAATACAAGGAACATTACTTTCTATGTATTAGGATTATTACTATTATTTATATGAGTTTATGTGATTTACAATTGTATTCAACAACCTTATTATTATCATGTTATATAAATTAATTTTAAATGTTAGGAGACATCAATTCATTCTTTATAAGAAATCATACTTTGCTTATAATACATGTGTTGTGCTATAAAAACTATCCTAGATCCATCTTAATTGAAACCTATTAAGTGGATAGAGTGATAATATATTTCAAGTTGCAAACCTTTCTTTAAGTTTTTCACTCACAAAAGTGGTATCATCTTGAAATATTTGATCCCTCTTAGTACTTGATAGATATAGAGTAAATATAGATCTAGGTTGGTTCATCTCCATAATAAATTACCTTGTCTTATCTATAAAGTTTTGGTGGAAAGAAAATACAACAAAGTTGTTCAAAAAACCAAATTGCAAAACCAATGTTAAATTTCAACAACAAACTTTTCATGGAAAGGGAATCGATATCATTAACAAATATTTGTAATATATTAATTTTAAAATATTTAAATAAATATCACTCAACGTCAAATCTTCAAGGGTTCTTTACAAAAATGTCCTAAATATGTTTCCCAATCTCATTATGGAAAAAATAAATAACCAGAAAATGATTCATTCAAATATTCCTCCACAAACTCACACATGTTCAATGAGATAATTTTACTAAAAATAAACCAAATGAAACCTTGATTTAAAATAAATAAGTTTCTAAGAAAATATTCACACAATAGTCATTTCATGGTGTATAAGCATATATATGACCTACAAAATCATTAACCAAGTTAGACCATTCCCTTTTCGAACACTCATACATTTTCAACATAATAAATTTACATAAAATAGATCAAATGACATTGAGACAAAGTAATTTTTTTAATATAAAAAAAACTATATACCTCCCAATAGGACAATGTTTCCTACACAAAGAAGAATTGAAAAACAACATTACTTCTAAAAAAAAAAAATTAAATAGACCCCTATTTTTTCCCTTTCTAATTTTAAATTATTAACAATCAATTTAAACAAAGTAAAATCTGACCATAATATATAGAAGAGTTTCCTGTTGTACTCATACAATTTATGAAAATAAAATCATAGGAAGTAATTCACAATAAAAATAAATTCCACAAACACTAGACTTAAATACAAATGAATCAAATGAAACCCCACATTTCTTTTCTTCTCATTTAACTTTTTTCAAAAATGATTTGAAACAAAGTAGAGCCCCCTTGTTCTCTTCCTTATTCGTAAAAATTATATGTGGAAAACAAAAGAAAATTTAAAGCTTCAAAAAACCCAAATTTTAACCTTACATTGGAATGGTTTGGGCATAAATTCATGGTTCTTTCCATGGGAGTTAGGCCATAGAAATTCATGAGGAAAGATGAGATATGCTAGCTCAAAAATCTAATTTGCAATAAATGAGAATGAGAATATTACTTTAGATAATAAATAAACACAAAATGTGTATGAATAGATAGTGAAATAAGGTTGAATGTCGCAAATAGGCCCTCCACCATTCCATCCCTTTGTCGCCCTATCTCTCTCTTACTCTCTATAACTCTTCCTCTCTCTTACTCCTCCTATCCCTCTCTCACAGTGTCTCTAAATATCTCTCTATGACTCTTACTATGGCTCTCTCTCTCTCTCTCTGTGTCAATCTCTCACTCTCTTATTCCTTGTCTTACCCTCTCTCTTCTACACTCTCCTTCTCTCTCTTTCTCTCTCTCTCTCTCCCTCCTCCTCCCTCTCCCCCTCTCCCTCTCTCTCTTCCCCTCTTTACCTTTCCTTCTCTCTCTCTCACTCCCATTCTTCTTCCTCCTCCCTTTGCCCCTCTCCCTCTCTCTCTTTCCCTCTCTCTCTTTGTCTCTCCCTCTCTCCCTCTCCCTCTCTCTCGCTTGTTTTCTATTACTTGATCTCCCTCCCTCTCTCCCTCTTTCTCTCCCACTTTCCTATCTCACTTTCTCACCCTCACCCTTGCTATCTCGCTCTCTCATTGTCTCCCTATCTTGCTCTTTCTCACTCTCAGAATATCTCCCTCACACAATATCTTTGATATTATTTCCTTCTCACTCTCTCTCTGTAAATATCTTCGCCTCTCTCTGTAAATAGAAACAATGAATTATTGTAACATAGGAGGTCTAGGTCAAGGATTATTGTAACATAGGAGGCCTAGATCATCGAAACAGATCAAGAATTAAGGTCAACTCTCAGGGAAAGATTGACGAAGAGTGAGTCATGTCAAGGCCATTACAATAGCTTCATGAAAATCTAAACACACAGATGCATATGCATTCAGGCCTTTAAGAATGTGTTCAACCCATACAAGCAATTATAGTTGTAGTGGTTGTATGAGCTCTGCGCAAGCTATTTTATTGGCTCTTTAGCTTTGTTATAAGGACAAGCTTTTGTGCTTTTTGATTTTGTGTCTTTTCTTTTTCTGATAAGGCTCAACTTTTTTACATTCTTGACTTTCTAGTGCTTTGTATTTTGTTTTCTGGTTCATCTGCTTTTTTTGGACTGTTTTTGTTTTTGTTTTTTTGTTATTTAGTTTTTTTTCTTTTCTTTAATTATAATATTAATATATATATACTATATATATACTATACTCTATATATATATATAATTATATTATATATATATATAATCATTATTTTTGATGTAGATGTAATCGATATAATTTTTCTTTATTGATTAGACATCTCAATATTTTGTCTTAACTTTTTTTTAGTTCATTTACTTTTTATTTTTTATAAATTAACTTTAGTCTCTATTTATCAAATATCAGGAAAATAAGTAAAATATGTTTCAAATATATATAAAAAATTACAACTTAACATAAGAATATCATTTTAAGACTACAACTTAACATAAAACTACAACTTAACTAGTATATTAATCATTATTATTATATAATCTATGTTATTATTATATTAACAATTTTAATTTTTTGTATTGAAGTTTTCCATTTTCAATTTTTATGTTCATCTAATTGGACAATTTAATCATTTTTTTAATTAATTATTTTGATATGATAGTTTAAATTGAAAGATGCTAGTATATTCTAGTCTTTTCCACTATATCAACTAATGGAATTATAACTCTTTAACATTTTGCATATTTAAATCATGTTTTTAAACCTTGTTTAAAATATTTTTTTTGCAAACGATGATTAAAAATTTATTGTGCCTATTACTTATCGCCATGTATAAAAAATAGATAAAAATGAAAACGTGTATCAAGATTACAAAAAAATGAATCTTAAAATTGAAAAAAATATTAAAAGTTGGCTCCCTGTTTTACATTATAAAACATTTCACTTTCCATTTAAATGGTGCCAAACGTGGCTGCATTATTTTTGAAACATATAGTAGTGACTTACATTACATTTTTTGAAATGTGTTGGTTTGGAATTTCCAAGTGAAATGGTCACAAATTTGGCTTCGTTCTCAACCAAAAAAAATATTTAAAAAAAATGAAACATGGCTGCATTCTTTAGTCATATTATGTTTTGTGAGTTACATTTTGCAACGTGTTTTCTTAGAAAAATTTAAATTTTATAGAAAACACTAGGGGAAGTCATTGTTTCCATATTCAGCTAACTCTTTTTTTTCCCACAATTTTCTATGATTTGAGAAAATTACATGTTGTAAATGCCAAAGGCTAATGTTTGTACAAAATTAACCCTTGGGTATACCATAATTGTATTGAAATAGATATATGCAAAGATATATAGAGCATATTATAATGATCTGATAATATTTGGAAAAAAATGAGATTTTATTAGGGTCTATTTGCCCCCTAAAATAGGTGGTCTATATATGGTTGGTGCTAATACTAGTATTTTTCAGCATCCGGTTATTCCTAAATTAGCCACTAACCACTGGGCTGGACCACAACCTCCTTGGATAGTTGGTCTATAATTTGATTGCATTCCCTGTAAATGTAATGACAAGAAATATAATCTAATTTTTATTTTAAATGCATATATTCATCCAATATGTTCCTCAGTGTGTGCACATGACATGTATATGTGTTATTGAACAATTTTATAACGTTTTTTGATTTCCAAAAATATGACGGTGCTTACAATCATGTTTCAATGCAAAATGGAGCAAATGTCTAATAGTGATGAGTTCGACATAGTTATTTGTCCCAACCCTAAAACTCATCTGGATGGGGTAAGAATGTCTATGAGATAGATTCAGAAAGATACCCATGCCCACATCCTTGTTCTTGTGCAGATCCATCAAAGTATGCCAAATGATGATTTCGTTAAATAACTTCAGGTGTCATAGGTGAGACAGGAGGAGTGCGCTTGTCATCAACAATTTCTTGAAATGAGTTAATAATATGGGCGATAGAGATAGGCCAATGGGTAGCTTTGTCTCAAAATATGATGCCGTTCCTCTTCAACTAGATTTTGCAATAAATAAGTAAGGGGAGATTGTGAGCTTTCTGGTTCGAGGTATGAGTCCACCAATGATTCCAAGAAGTCTGAATGTTATCTCCATGCCATCATTGTCTAATAGCCAGAGAGGAGAGAAATTGTTCCCATAAATTGATAGCGAAAGGGTAGGTGAGAAAGAGATTTTTATTTGATTCAATGACCTGTTGACAGGGGATGCACTAGGAGGGACCATCAAATGACCTTTTCATCAAATTTTCCCCAGTAAGAGCTTTTTTCATAAGGACATTCCACATAAAAAATCCCAGTGCATATGGGAGATTTGAGATTCTAAATAGTACACCACCACTTAGCCAGAACAAGTGGCTCGTGAGCAGCATATATGGTAGGATATCCGTCTTTCGAGGAATAGCTTTCGTGTTTTTTAGGTGCCCAAATGAGTTCATCATTTTCCTCCCTCATATGTACATGTGATTTCGTTAGTGCATAGGTATAGCCCACCCAGTTCTGATGCCATTGTACAGTGATTCCCAAGTCAGATGATTTCCAAGCATTTGCAAAAATGGTGGTATTCTCCAGATCTACAATATTAGAAATCGAGTTTATGCCTCGATCATTTGGAAAGGTAATAATATTTGGGGGTAGTCTGTACATATTAGAACATCTTGACCATAGGTACATGCCTAAGCATACTGATGTCCTAGATTTAATACGCCATGCATGATAGTTTCTGATAGTAGGAAGAGTGTGTATGACACCCTACCAGATCATCGATATACCTATTCTATGCTAGGTTAAGAGTCAAATGCAATCGAAATAATGAAAAGCAAAATGTATTTGTGATGGACAACATAAGTCCAAAGGCTGCGGGTAATGAGAACATGCCATCCCATCTTGGCAGCAAGTTCATGTGCAAAAGAAGTAATATCCTTTATACCATAGCCACCCCATTTCTTAGGATGTGCTATTTGACTCTAGCCCACCCAAGGAAATGGCTTCCACTCCTTGTAACCATTCCATAGGAATCTACAACAAATATTTTGTATCGGGGTAGGATTCTTATGGTAACCATGCTAAGGAGATCCCGTAAACCAGAATTGCCTCAAGGACGGATTTAATGAGTAAACGCCCATACTTGGATACGAACCTATGATTCCAATTATGAAATCTTTTTTCCACCTTGGCCATGAGCCAAGTGTAATCCGATATTTTGTAACTATGTGTATTGATATGGAAACCAAGATATTTGAGTCCATGCTCCATAAAAAGTCTTTGAAAGGGGAACTTATGAAGAGCGATCTCAATTTCTTGTTGGGAAAAATATGAGAAAGAGATTGTATATTTCAGTTGATTGGATTCCATACCAGTTGCAGTGGAAAAAACCGCATGATATCATAAAAAATAGAGAAGTCCTGTATTCCCCCACTGGGAAAGATAAGGACATCTTCCATAAAAAGTAGGTGGGAGATGATGCAAATTGTTTGTAATTTGATACCCTAAGGTCATCTGTCTCATCTTTCCTACAATATTAACCTACTTAGTCCTTCCATTACAAGGAGGAAAGCGAGAGGGGAAGGAAGACATCCTTGTCTGAGGCCTTGCTTTAAGTGAAAGTAATTGGAGGCCAAGCCATTAATGAGAATGTTGAAGGACACAATGGTGATAAAACACATTATCCATTGAATGAAAGAGAGAGGGAAGACTAAGTGTGTGAGGAGAATTCTTAAGTATAACCAGCTGACTTAATCAAATGCCCTAGAAATATCGATCTTGAGGATGGATCCTTTTAAATGCCTTGTCTTAATGGAGTGGAGGACCTCCTGTGGGATGTCAATGGCCTCATGTATTTGTCTATTATGCAAAAAAGAAAAATTTCTCGGATGAGATGTGGGAAGATAGGATGGGATTTAATTTATTAGCAATGATTTTGGCAATAATTTTATAGAGGTAGTTGCAGAGAGATATAGGCTTGAAATCATTGAAAGGAAGAGGGGAGTCCACTTTGGGGATGAGGGAAATGAAGGTAGAGTTGACAACCTCATACATATGACCAACTAACCTACATTCCTCCACAACCTTAAGTAGGTCCTTTCCCATGGTTTTAAAGAAAGCTAGATAAATTTCAACGAACCATCCATCTGGGCCATGGACTTTATCGTTTTTAAACCATTTAAGAGTGATTTCTAGTTCCCCAATTGATGCTAGATTAATGAGATCAATCGTTGAATCTCGGTCAACAAAATTAGGGAAAAGTATGGAAAATCTAACGATTTCTGCAAGAGTGGCCCCTTGAGGACCCCTGAATAGCTGTCAAAAGTAGGTGATGCCAATATGAGCCAATTGATGAAAAGTATGAGTAGGATGTCCATCCTCATTAGGCATCTTCCGGATAGTATTACTTTCTCATCTTGCTTTTGCGTAATTATGAAATAATTGTGTGTTGTCATCCCCATCTTATAACGAGATAGCTCTACTCTTGAGGTGCTAGGTCTCCTCACGTTCTTTGACAATTTTGGATCGTGGAGCTTCTAGGTCAATGAGAATATTTTTAGCTTCTGTAGTGGAGAAACCCCTCCCATTCTTGTCCAACAGATCTGCTAGCTTGTCTTCAATTAACCTAAGGGTTTGATCGTCTCGATCTCATTCTCTTTTAGCCCATTGAATATATAGACTCATTAGTTCATTTAGATTGTGATAAAAGACTTATGATATAGGATCTTCCCTACGTAGGTGGATGTGCATGCCACTAATCATTAACAAATTTGATGTTATTAGAATCCATCAGCTAGATGGAATTGAATTTAAATGGGGCCTTTGGTTTTAGAAAGGAACCTGACAAATCCAAATATATAGGGGATTGGTCAGATATGCCACCACAGCCCACCCATTGACGAATGTTTCTCAAGGCTCTTACCAAACTCTCCTTGATTAAGAAGCGATCCAGTCTTCTGGATAGTGATGCTTCTCCTATTCTTTTGTTACGCCAAGCTGGTTGTAGCTTATTCATAGGGATATGAACAAGATGGTACTACTCTAGAAGATGTTCCAAATATCTGAGAGGGGGTCCAATTAGGCATTGTGTCCCCAAGAGTTCGTGTGTCCAATTGAGAAATTTAGGTCCCCTCCTAGATTGAGGTTGTCTGTGTTAGTGAGAGATAGGTTGAGTAAATGATTCCAGAATTCAACCCTGTTATGATAGGGAGTAGAAACATTGATGATTATGAATTCTTGATACAACTTTGAGTATATATCCATACCCAAAAATCCAGCCCCTCCCGAAGATGTATGTAGCTTAATCTTGCGGGGGTTAATGCCAAGTGCAATTCCCCCAGACCGTCCACTGACATCTAGTGCATGGAAGGTCCATCCGGACTTTAGGGAATTTAAAATAGAGATGACCTACTCAACCAACCCAAGGGTTTCTGGTAGATAGATAATATCGATCTTTTGAGAATCCAATAGTCTTGTGAGGGCTAATCTTTTAGCAGGGCTAGCCAACCATGTATAGTAAAAAGAGACCCACTTCATGGATGAGATAGGTGGAGGGTGTCGAGTGCTATAAGAACCTTATCAAGTTTAGATTTCTTGCCCTAGGCCACATCCACCCCTGCTTGGATAATGGTGTTAGAAATACAGGAGTGCCGACGCCTTCTAGGCTTGGTGAATTTAGGAGGCGAGATCAGGCCAATCGCAGAAGGCTCAGGAGGGTGTTTCCTCCGAGAGAGAAGATTGTAGGGATGATAATGACCAGAGGATACCGATGCACCAGGAGAAGGAGGATTAATAAAAAACTGAGGTATAGAAGGCGAGGCAGTGGAATAGGATTTTTTTGGCGGGGGGAATTTTGAGGGGATGAGAGTGAAATGCAAGAAATGCTTGCAATGGATGCAAGTGCCATGAAATTGTTGTGTAGAAGTAGATAAAGGTAATGAAATTGAAGAGAAATGAGGATGAGAAATACTGGCAGAGAGAGCGGGCGCAGTAGCAACCCGTGATCTTGTCATAGTAGGTGAATGAGGCTTGGGGAAGCCAAAGTAGTCATGTGAGAAAAACAATGATCTGGTGGCTTCGAATGAGAGGAACGAGTAGGTTTCTCCTATGCAGATGCTTAAGCAATAGAGATGGCACCATATGATTCTTGGGTGGGAGAGGAGGTAGCAGTGACCAAAGGGCATTCCTTGTAGAGATGACCTACCCTTTCAGCCCTTCTACATCTTAATGACACCCCTTCATAATCTAGAATCTAGATTCTAGTGAATATTTTCCACTGAAGAGTAATCTACTCCTCTAGTCCTTCTGTGGTGTCCAAGTGCACCAAGATGCACGCCATCGATTTGTTTCCAGAGCTAATGTAGGATTTATGATAATAAAGGAATGTACCCAATGCATTCCCAATGCAAGTAAGAATGTCCTCAGACCAGAAGTGCAAGGGAAGTCCCGAGAGATGAACCCAAAGTGGACTAGTGCCTAATTGTTCCTACTGGGGGTCAAATAACAGGCTCCATCTCTTAAGAAAAATAGGGGCCAATTTTATGTGCCAGTATCATCACAAAACCCATGAAGTGTAATATTCGCTTTGAAAGCTAAGAGCGAACCATCCGCAAGCTAGAGTCATGATAGAAGAGAGTTCCCTGAGTATGTTCCTCAAAATATAATTGACCCAAAGATGAAGTTGAGTGGCCGAATACCATCTCCCTCTGATACTTCCCACCAAAACTTCATTTGCTATGTCCACAACATCACCTATTTGCATGCCTTCACTGAAACAAAGGGCCAGATCCTTCTGGGAGGCTTTAACACACTTAGATTTTTAACTTTTCCCAAACAAGGTGTCGTCATATGATCTTGTAGAGGGTCCTGGGTACCTGAGGAAGCTGCCTGTAACCTAAGGTTACCATACCTATGGTTTACCGTCAGGACATTGAAATAGCCAAATGGAAAGGATGGCTTCTGAGTTCTAGGATAGTGGCCTAAAAGGATGACGAAGCTGGGATGTGGGAGAGGGGGTCATCCCTACAGTCGAAACCCATGAACTAGGGGTGGGCGGATATGGATGACAAATGGGGAGAGTCTGGAAGTGGATAGTTGAAATAAGGGGAAGGAGGAATGCAAGAGGCTAGCATATGTAGGGTGGGTGGAGAAATGGAGTGGCTGTCGAGACTGGACTAGGATATAGTGAGAGCACAAAGTGACAGACTAAGATGAAGGGCCCAAGGTCTGATCAAATAGGAGGCGGTTCTGACCATAACAGTAGTGAAAAAATTTGGAATCCCGAAACCAACACCTCTAGCATGGAGAAAGGATAAGCCCGGATGGGTTTTTAGGGAGATGGCTCCTCTGAATAGTTGACAACATAACCCTCCATCTTCGACAAGTGTTGCAGTCAAGAAATAGAGATGGAAGGATAATGGGTTCTCTGGTGTGCTAACTACAAGGACATAGGAGTAAGAGGTAGACCATCACAGTGCACATGCCAAGCAGATAGGGACAGGAAAGTGTAGCTACAGTGACAGAGAAGTGAAGACCAAAACCCTAACCGAAATCTAGCAAAACACCAGATCGGAGCTCCATCTTGAAAGCTCTCAATTAAAATATTGGACATAATTTTTTTTAGCTAACTCTTATTTAGTCTAAGCTCCTATTTATCCTTTGTGCATCAATTTTTTTTTTTCATTCAATTGTGAAATGAGAGTGTTTTCCTTTTGTGATTTTCGTTTATTGTTTCTATTTTTTATTATGATAAAGGGTTTTTCTAGGTTGTACTAGTTTTGCTTAGTTGTTTTTGCTTGGTTTATTATGGTTTAAGGAGGAGTGTTAATTTTATTTTTTTTCTGATAGTTTTAATGTTCACTTTCTATGTTTTAATGAATCCTTATAGGTTTTGGATTTATATATTATGATTCTGTAACATGTATCATAGTTTTAAGAGTGTTATGAATCCATAAGATTTTGTGTAGGGTTTTTTTTCCATATTAAAGGTTGTTCATTGCAACTTAGGGATATTTTACATAGTGAGGGATTCTGATGGTTCTTTGTAATTGTGTAGAATCTCAATGGTTGGTATTTGTAATTGTGCCCAATGTGTTACCATTAATGATAAATATTGTATCATTTTATATTTTACTAGAGTTTTGCAATGTTTGAATAAATGTTACAATTTTACCTGATGAATAGAAATCGTTATTCACCTATTCTATGCAACTGCATTAAATCATTTATATCTTAATAGAGATTTTCAGTTTTTATATTAAATACAATGTAGAATATATATATTGAATTGTGAGAGAGTATACTTTATTATAACATAGATTGCATTACATAATTTATATCTTAATAGATATTTTAATTTTTTGTATTAAATACAATGTAGAAGATATATATTGAATTCTGAGAGAGTCTTATTTTATTATCACATAGATTGTATTGTGTGACTATACTTGTAGGCTAATAGCAGCTACCTATATTCCAAGGATAACCCATAAAGATAGTGGAAGCATTTTCATTTAGTGGTTGTATTGAAGTAATTAAAATCTTTCCCATTTTCTAAATTGTGAGGCGTGCATTTTCAATAGGAGTTGCTATAATCTCTTTGTGTTTCATTAATTTTTTACATGATTTTCTATTCTCTTCAGAATGTGAGATTAATGAGTAAATTTCTATTCTTAATAGCTTAATTTGGTTAAATATTAAATTTAATAAAATTTAAAGTTTAGATAAGTTAAGTTAATTATGTTGGTTTTTAATATTTTAAGAGAATTTGGTTAATATAAATTTTGAATCATTTTTTTCTCCTCTATTTTTAACTAAATTAAATTTAAAAATTAAAGTTTAGACAAATTAAATTTATTTAATTTAAACTATCACAAAAAATAAACCATATAAATGAAATCACAATTTCAACCATTCATAAATATTATAGAAGTGCTTATAATTTGCCCAAAATCATGAACATTTGTTATTTTATTATATGGTTTGAACTTGTGAATAGTTAATTGTCTATTATGTTTTAGTTTAATATTAGACAACATTCAAAATTAATTTTGGTTCATCTCTTTTATTTTCTATATATAAATATCATTTTACTTATTAAATATAATAGACACCAAATTGGTGCATGAGATCCCCTTGTTTGTGGGACACAGTGTACGAAGTCATACATACTCTACTCCTATTACATGATGTTCTCCTAATTTTCATTATATTGGGGAATCATCTTGCATTTGGGAAGATCATCATATTGATAATTTGGATAAAATGTCTACTCTAACCCTTTTTCATCTACAAATCAAGTTTCGAAAAAGGTGAAAGGTTAAAAATCATCCATGGTAGAGTTAGTGATGGAATGCTATGTAATGATTTGGATGATATTTTACTTGGCCATTTGTTTGATAATTTGGAATGAGTTGTTTAAATCATTGGATATTCCTTTAACCATCCTCCTTAAGGGATTGTTGTACCTCTAAGCGAATCAATCATCCCTGATAACATTTCACATCGAACAAGGTACCACACAAATCTTTCAAATTATGCCTATAGTATAGGTTGTTTTATTACATTCCCGTATTTACATTATCTTTTCATTTTACTTAACTTATAGTGTATTTGATTCCCTTGGCACAATAAACAACACATTTGAATAGAGATATATAAATTAACTCCCTAAAGTTTCCATCAAATAATCACAAAAGTGAAGATGAATCATGCCATAACCTTACTATGAATTCTTCTTAACCACAAAATTGGTGAACTAATGTAAATGTTCAATGTGTTTGATTCATTCTTAATTTGAAATTTTTTTGGTTGGTTGGACATTCAATTTTATAATCTATTTTATTTTCTTGGAACCCGTAACAACTCACTTAAATAGAGGTATAAAAATTAACTCCCCAAATGTTCCATCTATTAATGTTATGATAAAAGAGGAGCCATCCCATAAATTTCATTCACGTCATCAAACAAATGTGAATGTTCCATGCATTTGATTTTCTTTTTCATATTTTCATTTATAGTTATTTGTACATTGTATTTCATAAAATTTTATGGCCAATACAACATTCCATCCTACGAGATTGGAGAAATTCAATCTGTAACATGAAATTGGAAAACTAATCTAAATGTTCAATGTATTTGATTTTCTTTCCTTTTTTGAATTTTAATTGTTTGGATATTGAATTTTATAATGTATTTTATTTTATTAGAAAAATACACAACTCATTTGAATAAAGGAATAAAAATTAATTCTACAAATGTTCTATGTTATGTCTCCATAATACTAGTGATTCCGCCATTAATATTATCATTGTGTCTCTTATTATTATTGTTGTTCCCCTATTGTGCCCATATTGTTGTTAGTGTGCCCCATAAAAAGACACTATTCTAATTGTTGTGCCCTTATATTATCATTGTTATGTCAACTTTGATTATATTGTGACCCCTTAGACTCTTATATATAGAAAGGAGGTTTTATCATTTGTATCATGAAATAATTTTTCATTTCTATAATGCAAAGGAGTTCCCCCTGAAGAGGCTGATTTTGTAGTTGTTGATCTATCTTTTCTTCTATTTTATGAGCTGGTTGGATAACATTTGGTATCAGAGCTTTGGATTCTATGGTTTCATGGAATTTTCGCTATAAATAGTTTTCTATGACATTTTCGTAGCTGAAATTAAAACCCATATGAGAAGAAATCTTAATGAACCTCAGGTTCAAATTTCCGATCTCTTCTCATGACAGAAGTTAGGGTTTTTGCAATCTCCCCAAATTACATCCCAAACAAGTGACCATGGGAACATCGTCATAGCTTTCTCTTTGAGCATATGATTAAAATTTCATAAGAAGTTATAAAAAGAAGAGAAAATATACTTGTATGTGTATCGATTTCACATATGGAGGTCGAAAAAATGACACGTGGCACATCCTACAAGTTCACTCTATTAAAAAAGTATATAATCATTTCATCTAGGGATATTGGGCATAACTCTTTCTTGGAAATTCCACCTTCGATTAGGTTGGTGGCATTGAAAATAGGACATAGAGGGCTATCTCAGGTTGTAATTTAAGACCTTGAGGATCTAGAATTTTAGAGATACAATAGATTTAATATCGATCTCCTACAATGCAAAAAGAAGGTGTGTAGTTTTTTTTTTTAATTTGCATAAGTTTGGTTTGAAAAATTAGTTTGAAGTGATTCAAAGGGCATGTTGAGGCATAATTGTCATTAATTGATGCCTCGAAGAAAGAAAATGGAAACACCTAGTAAGCAACCTGAAAGCTCTACCATGACTCATGAAGAACAGGAAGAAATGCAACATGATATATCAAAATTACGAGACGAAGTTCAACAATTTTCACTTTCACAAAAAGTAACAGAAGCTTAGATGAATGGATTAAATAAAGGCATGGAAGGTAATATGAATGGCATGGAAGTCAAGAAGAATGACATGGAAGCTAAGATGGATGGGATGGAAGCTAAGATGGATGGCATGGATGGTATATAAGCAAATATTAAAGGCAACATGGAAGATTTGAAGATAGTTTTGGCAAATTTGCTACAATAATTACCTACTAATGGCAAAAGGGTAGTTAAAGAAACTCATGATGAGAACAAAAGAAATGTTCATCATGATTTCATAGAATCTAACGTTGGATTGAAGAACCACCATGTTCCAAAGATGGATATGAGGAAGTTCGATGGCAAGGGTCCTGTATTAAATAAAACCCTAATTTTCCCATTTCTAATTTAAAATCATTAACGATCTATTTAAACAATGTAGAACAACAGAACAATATATAGAAATATTTCCTATCGTACTCATACATGATATGAAAATAAAATCATGGGAAGTAATTCTCAATGAAAATAAAATTTGCAAATACTCGACTTAACATCAAATGAATAAATTGAAACCCCATAATTGATTTTCTTTTGGTTTAAAATTTTCAATGATCGACTCAAACAAAGCACAACCCCCTTGTCCTCTTCCTTATCTATGAAAATTCTATGTGGAAAACAACAAAAAGTTTAAATATTCAACGCTCAAGGTTTTAGCCTAAGTTCATGGTTCTCTCCATGGGAGTTAGGCCATAGATATTCATGAGCAAAGATGAGAGGTGCTAGTTCAAAAAATCCATTTTACAATAAATGGAAGTGAGAATATCAGTTCAGATGATAAATAAATGAAAAATGTGTATGAATATATTGTGAAAGAATGTTGAAGGGTCAAAATATCCCCCCCTCGTTCCACCCCTTTGTCCCTCTCTCATTATCTCTCTCACTCCCTGTAACTGTTGGTCTCAGCTCTCACTCCTGCTATCTCTCTCTCACACTTTTTCTTAGCCATTCTCTCTGACTCTTACTATGTCTCTCTCTAACTCTCTCTTTGACATTGTATCCTTTTATATCTCTCTCTCTATCAATATATCAAACTCACATTCTCTCATACTCTCTCTTTCCTCCTCTCCCGCTCTCTCTTTATCTCTCACCCTATCTATCTCTCTCTATCTCGTGCTCACTCCCTTTCTACTCTCTCTTTCATCCCCCCTCACTCCTCTCTCCTTTCATCCCCCCCTCCCTCCTCTCTCTTTCTCTCTTTCCCTCACTTTATCTCCCTCACTATTATAATCCACCTCTCTCATTTTCTCCCAATCTTTCTCTTTCTCACTATCAAAATGTCTCTTTCGCATACTCTCTCTCACATTATATCCTCCTCACTCTCCCTCTTTAAAAATCTTTCCCTCTCTCACCCTCTCTAATTTTTCCACTCTCTCTTGCTAGCTCCCTCTCTCATTCCCCCTCCCCCTCATCTCTTATTCCCTCTCTCTCCCTCTCTCTCTCCTTCTCTCTCTTGCTTTCCCTCTCTTGCTATATCTCTCTACCTCAATCTCTCTCTTTTTTTTTTCTCTCTCTCTCTCTCCTTGTCTCACTCTCACTACCTCTCTTTCCTTTCTCTCACACTTTCACTATTCATTTCCCACTCTCTCATTTCCCTCTCTTTCCCTCTGCTCCTCGCTCACTCTCCCTCTCTCTCCTACTCTCTCCCTTTGTCTCTCTCAGTCTCTCTCTCTCTATCCCCCCTCTCAATATCTCCCCATTATCTCTCCCCCATTTTACCTCTGAATACTCCTTCCCTCTTTCCTTTTGTTCGTCTCTCTATCTCACCCCCTCTCTCTTTTCATTTCTCATCCTCTTCCTCATTCTTTCTCCCCCTTGACTCTCTTCCTCTCTTAACATCTTCCTAAGTCTCCCTATATCTCTCTCTATGTCACCATCACTCCCTCCCTCCTTTCCTCCCTCCCTCACATAATCCTAAGCTTAAAACTTAAATCTTAAATCTAATTTATAAACTTGACTTCACTTAACATTACTTAGCATTAGGTGAAATGAGTCCTTTTAAAAAACATATATGGTCATAATATACAATTTTATAGACATTATAAACTTGAAATCCATTTTACAACATTAATAAGAGAATTACACCGAATTATGCTATTTAAAATGCAATTTAAAAAACTAAAACTAATATACATTTTAGCAATTTTTATAGATAATACATTGTAACATGAATATTTTTTTATAAAATAATAACTATGAAATAATTAAATATAGGTGAAATAAATATACATTTCCATATTAATTACAATAATAATTTAATATTAATTTACACAAAAATATATATTTGAAAATAAACACAATGGAATGTTATTGAGTACAGTTTTATAATGAAGAAGAAATAAATAAATATATAATTATAACACGAAAAAATTTAATATAATCACAACTAAATGTAATTTTAATATATATGAAACAGGCGATCAGAGAATTTTAGATTTTTTCGATAAAACATTTCGTATTTAAAAAAAGACTTTCAGATTTTTTCGATAAAACATTTCATATTAAAAAGACGAGATTTAGAAAGCGACTTCATTTTAGGAGGCCGAGATTAACAAAACGAAATCCCACCAAAACGAAATCCTGAAGAAATTAACATTAATGAACAACATTGTATAAATGTTAGGACTAGGGGGAGAAGGTGAGGGAGGAGAGAGTCACCAGAGGATGAAGAGTGGAGGGGCAGGGGGGTGGCGTCGATGGTGGAGGTGGAGGTAGAGGATGAGGAGGAAGAGGAATGGGGACTGAGAATGAGGAGGAGGTGGTGGCAAATGCTGAAGTAGAATGTAAGAAGAGTAGGCAGAGGAGGAAGAGGGGGAGGAGGAGTAGGTGAAGACGAAGAGGAATGGGGAAATAGGAATATGGGTAAGGGAGAGGGATGAGACAGAGGTGAAGGCGAAGAGGAATAGTGGAAGAATGGTGACAAAGGAGGAGGAGGAGAAATGAGGGAGAAATGGGGGATGAGGAATAAGGGTAGAGAAATATGAGTGGGAGTAGAGGAATGGTGGAGGTAGATGAAGGAGGAGGAGGCTCTGGAGGATTAGGGGAGGAGGAGGAGATGGAGGAGGTGGGGGAGAGGAGGTGACGAAGGAAGCGATGTGGTGAGGAGTCAGAGGAAGAGGGTTTGACGAGGTGGAAGAGGTAGAGGAGGATTGGGCGAAGGGAGAGGTGGCGGGGGGAGGGGGTGAGGAGGGGAAGGAGGTGGGGGTTCCATGGTGGTGGGAAGATGGGGAAGAGGTGGAGGAGGAGAGGGAGGAGGAGGGGTTTGGGGAAAGGATGTGGTGGAGGGGGAGGAGTTTGAGGAGGGACAGAGAGGTGGAGGAGGAGGAGGAGGTGGGGTAGGATCGGTAGGCACGGGGGCAACGCGATATGGGGAGGGGTGGAAGAGGGGGTTGGGAGAAGGGGGAGGAGGAGGACAAGGACAAGGAGCAAGAGGAAGAAGAGTAGGAGGTGGCATGCGAGGATGGTGAGGCAGGGGATAGTTAGGTGGTGTGGTGAGAGAGGGTGATGGGGGAGGAGTGGGAGGAGGGTTGAGCAGGAGGAGGAGGGGGAAGTGGCATGAGGAGGAAGAGGGGGAGGAGGAGCTGGGGAAGGATGGGGAGGTAGATTGGTTGTGTGAGAGAGGATGGAGGTTGAGGGAGAGGGGGAGAGGTTGAGGGGGGGAAGAGGTTGAGGAGGGGGAGATAAGGTGGAGGAGGAGGAGAAGGAGGAGGAGGAGGACGAGGACAGGGGGGAGGCAGAGTGGGTGGGAAAGCACTAGAAGAGGAAGAGTGGAAGGGGGAGGAGGCAATGGAAGAGGGAGAGCAGAGGGTGTGGAGGGGGAGGAGGTAGAGGGCGACAAGGGAGATGCTAGAAGAGGCATAGTGGAGGGGGAGGAGGCCGAGGAGGAGGAAGAAGAGGATTTGGGGGCAGTGGAGTGGGAGGAGGAGGTGTGGGGCAAGGAGGAGGTGCAGGAGGAAGTGGAGGAGGGGGAGGGGGAGGATGGGGTAGGAGGAGGAGGGGTATATGTGGAAGATACTGAAGGGGTGGAGGAGGAAGAGGTGGAGGAGGGAGAGGAGGAGGAGGAGGGTGAGACAGTGTCAAAGGGTGGGACGAAGGGGAAGGAATCAGAGGAGGGAAAAATAGGAAGAGGAGGAGGAGGTAGGGGAAGTGAAGGAGGAGGAGGAGAGATAAGAGTCGGAAGAGGCGGAGGGGCAAGATGTGGAGGAGGAGGCAGAGTGGGAGCAGGGCGTAGATGAGGGGGGATAGATGAGGTGGAAGGGGTGGCGAAGGGGGAGGAGGAGTAGGCGGGGGGAGGCAGTGATGAGGGGGATGAAGTGGGGGTTGGGGGCGGTAGGGCATTTGGAGGAGGGCTAAGGGGAGGAAGCAACAGATGGGGAAGAGGTGAATGAGGAGAGATAAGAGGAGGCAGGGGAGGTGAAGGAAAAGGAGGTGTGAGGGGGAGGAGTGGGAGGAGGGGTGAAGAGGTGGAAGCAGAGGAGGAGGTGGAGGAGGTGAAGGCAGGGGTGGTGAAGGAGTTGGAGAAGAGCTAAGAGGTAGAGGGGAAATAGATGGAAGGTGAGGCAGAGTAGGGGTGGGACGTAGAGGAAGGGGAATGGACAAGGAAGAAGGGGCAACAAAGGAGGAGGTGAAGGGGGAGGGGGAGAAGGTTGTGGGGGGGGTGAGCAGGGGGAGGAGGTGTGGGTTGGGAGGGGTGAGGCAGTTGGAGGAGGGTAAAGTGGAGGAAGAAATGGAGGGGGAAGAAGTGAATGAGGAGGGGTAGGAAGAGTCAGGGGAGGTGAAGGCATAGGATATGTGGGGGGAAGGAGTGGGAGGACAGGGGAAGATGTGGCAGAAGAGGTGGACGAGGAGGAGGTTTGGCAGGATGGGGAGGTAGGGGGAGGGGGAAGAGGAGGTGGAAGAGGAAATAGTGGGAGGTGGAGGAGGAGGATAGGGAGGAAGAGGTCAAGGGGGAAGATGGGGAGGTGGAGGAGAAGGTGAGGGAGGAGAGAGGCACTAGATTATGCATAGTGGAGGGCGAAGGTGGCAAGACTGATGATAGAGGTGGAGGAGGAAGAGGTGGATGAAGAGGGTGAGTAGGGTTAGGATAGGGGGTGAGGAGGATGGGTTAGAGGGGGAAGAGATGAATGTGTAAGAGGCGGAGGAGGAGGAGAGGAGAAAAATAGTTGTAATGCAAAAAATCATCTCATTTGAAAGCCTCCTTAGAAATTAATGTAGGGAGGGTATTTCTCTAAGTGAACCTACAATTTAGTGTGGTGTACACATGTAAGTATTGAGAATTAAATATGTTATAATATTCTAGAACAACATTTCTAAACTAGACTTTAAAACAATAATGAGAAAAGAGGCTTGCCTCAACAATGTTAAGATAATTCAATTTCACAGGAATTCCTTGCATACCTCCAGTGTCATACCATGAGGAAACAAGATTGACATTAGCATCCCATCTCCATCACCATCATTGTAACTTAAAAATTGTGATACCATATTCCATCAAATGATCATTTGAGTTTGCTCTTAAAACAATTGCACACAGCGTTGGAAATTAATAGGAATCGCAGACCTTTCACCTACTTCCTCCTCTCTTCCCCCCTCCCCCTTCTCTCTTTTCATCCCCCCTCTCTCCTTTCTCTTTCTCTCTTTCCCTCACTTTCTCTCCCTCACTCTTGCTATCCACCTCTCCCATTTTCTCCCAATCTGGCTCTTTCTCACTCTCAAAATGTGTCTTTCTCATACCCTCTCTCACATTATATCCTCCTCACTTTCCCTCAGTAAAACTCTTCCCGTCCCCCCTCTCTCTAATTTTCCCACTCTGTCTTGCTCGCTTCCTCTCTCATTCCCCCTCCCACTCATCTCTTATTCCTTCTCTCCCTCTCTCTCTCTCCTTCTCTCTCTTTATCTCCCTTTCTCGCTATATCTCTCTACCTCACTCTCTCTTTTTTTCTCTCTCTCTCATTCTCTCTCCCTTTCTCTCTCTCCCTCTCTCCTTGTCTCACTCTCACTACCTCTCTTTCCCCCCTCTCCCACTTTCACTAGTTATCCCCTCTCTCTACTTTCCCTCTCTTTCCCCCCGCACCTTGGTCACTCTCCCTCTCTCTCCTACTCTCTCCCTTTGTCTCTCCCAATCTCTTTCTCTTAATATCCCCCCCTCTCCCTCAATATCTCCCCCTTCTCTCTAATGTTTTACTTCTAAATACTCCTTCCCTCTTTCCTTTTATTCCTCTCTATGTCTCTCCCTCTCTCTCTTTTCATTTCTCATCCTCTTTCTCATTCTTTCTCCCCATTGACTCTCTCCCTCTGTTAACATCTGTCTAAGTCTCCCTTTATCTCTTTCTATGTCACCATCACTCCGTCCCTCCTTTCCTCCCTCCCTTGCATAATCCTATGCCTAAAACTTAAATCTTAAATCTAAATTATAAATTTGACTTCACTTAACATTACTTAGCATTAAGTGAAACTAGTTGTTTTAACAAACATATATGGTCATAATATAGAATTTTATAGACATTATAAACTTGAAATCCATTTTACAATATTAATAAAATAATTACACCCCATTATGCTATTTAAAGTGCAATTTAAAAAACTAAAACTAAAAATATACATTCTAGTGATTTTATAAATAATACATTGTAACATGACTATTTTTAATAAATTATAACTATGCATTAATTAAATGGGGCTGAAATAAATATACATTTCCATATTCAATACAATAATAAATTAATATTACCTTATACCAAAAATATATATTTGATCATAAACAAAATTGAATGCCGTGGAGTGAGGTTTTATAATGAAGAAAATTAGCATTAATAAATGACATTGTATAAATGAAAGGACTAGGGTTTTGATGGACTGAGAGAGTGGAGCAGAACAATGAATAAGAATGAGTAATAACAAAATGTACTTCAATCTAAATAGGTTTCATGGTGAACAAGGCTATTTGAAATATAGTGACATAGATAAACCCTGAACTGAAATCAAGAATGACTATATGAAATATAATGAGCATAGATAAAAACCAATTGAAATCAAGAAATATTTGTCATGGACATAAAGTCTCAATATAATAAAATTAGATAGAGTTAAACAAAACTACAATAAAACTAAAAAAATAAAATTAGATAAAGTTAAACAAAACTACAATAACACTAAAAAAATGTAAAACTGCATTGAATTTGTAAAAATAATTTATGTAAATTGGAGAACGGAACAAGCAACAATGACTTCGATCCACACACCGTGGCACAGAATGGACAAAGACCATCACGGTCTACCGTTTTCAACATCCTTTCTCTCTTTGCTTTTTACCGTTATAAGTGCAAGCTCATCAACTTTGTGCTTTCGTGATTTTGAGTATTTTGTTTTATTATAACGACAAGATTATTAGCGTTTGTGCTTTCTTGATTTTTATAAATAATATATTGTAACATGATTATTTTTAATAAATTATAACTATGCAATAATTAAATGCCGGTGAAATAAATATACATTTCCATATTCAATACAATAATAAATTAATATTATTTTAGATCAAAAATATATATTTGATCATAAACAAAATTGAATGCCATGCCATGGAATGAGGTTTTATAATGAAGAAAATTAGCATTAACGAACCACATTGTATAAATGAAAGGTCTAGAATTTTGATGGATTGAAAGAGTGGAGCAGAACAATGAATAAGAGTGAGTAATAACAAAATGTACTTCATGGTGAACAATGTGTTGTGAAATATGGTGACATACATAAACGCTGACCTGACATAAAAAAATGACTATATGAAATATATGAAATATAATGAGCATAGATAAAAACAAATTGAAATCAAGAAATGTTTGTCACCGACATAGAGTCTCAATATAATAAAATTAAATAGGATTAAACAAAACTACAATCTAAAAAATTAAAACTGCATCGAATTTGTAAAAGAAATTTGCTTAAATGGGAGAATGGAACAAGCAACAACGACTTCGATCCACACACCGTGTTTTCAACATCTTTTCTCTCTTTTCTTTTTAACGTTATAAGTGCAAGCTCATCAACTTTGTGCTTTCGTAATTTTGAGTTTTTTATAAGCACTCAGCTGATTTTATGTTTCCTTGAATTTTTTGCTTTAAAGATTATTTTGGACCACCATCTTTTTTGTCGTTACTTTTGTTTAGTATTTTATTTTTTTCCTTATATATATAATTAAAACATACATTTATTTAAAATAGATATAATAGATATAGAATTTATTTATTAAATAATTTATTTTTTATGATTTTTTATATATTTTAAAATTAGTTTTAATTTCAATTTATTATTTATTTTGGAAAATAAATAAAATATATGTTTGAAATATTATGTTTTATGTTTTACTACTATAATAATCATTATTATTATTTAATTCATGTTGATTATTATTTAATTCATGTTATTAATATATTTGAGATTCTCTTTTGGTATAATCGCATCATTGAGATTTGAAAGACGTTTTGAACAAGATAATGTGGTTCGTCCGATGATTTCGGATGGGATTCACATTTTGAATTTACTCGTTAAGTTTTTTTATTTTGTGTCCACTTTCTAAGTTTGAAATTTTGGCTT
>APFE031377937.1:0-33703 GCA_000404065.3 Pinus taeda
AAAGATTGTAAGTTTAAAATCCATTTTATTTTTCTCATAGATTTGACCAATCAGTGAAACCTAAATAATTCAATTATCTTGGTAAGATTTGATGTCTCATGGAAGACACTTGCTTTTATGAATTCATAACTCTGTACAATGTTAGGACTGCCTTTTGATCCTCGCTATATATTACATCAAGATGCCAGATGCCTGGTGGCATTTGACAAACTACAACCAAAATTTAATGGGCCTGCGAGTCCACCCAAATTCCAAAAGATATGATTCTCATATGGACAACGTGTACTTATTCACTAAAATATTTCAAAAGAAAGAATCTTTAATATGGAGCAAGTAGACAAACAACAGTAGGGTTCTTCAAACAACCAACGTGCATGCATCTTACTGGAAAAGCAATAACATCACACCTTCTTTTTGACTAATTCCGAGAAAAAATTGAACTGATAAACATCAATGTCCCCGTGTAAAGCTTGATCAAGGCCAAAGACCCACCACCCTTGAGGAAGTTGAAGTGCAAAGTAACTCCTCTGCTGTGGCAGAAGCCATCCACCCAGCCAGCTTTTGTGACATATATATCTCATGAAAGTGTGCAATCCATCCAACCAATCTGTAGAAAGCATGCTATTAATTTAAGGAAAATAGAAGGCCTTCAAAATCTTGAACTTATTTCACAAAATAAAATAAAAAAGTAATCACCAACTTAATGATGACAATTGTATAGCCAAATGGAAATAAGAGATATGAAAGTTTAAGGCTAAACACAATTATTCTGAAAAATCCAGATCTTAAGACGATTTAAAAGACTTATTTACCAGACCAAACAAAAAGAACTTCAATGTCAGAAATAATCAACCTACCATGGTTACCAGGAATTGCAAAGCACTGAGGTCCATCATATTGCTGCAATGACTCCACCCCACAAGGTAGTTCGGGCTTATTCACTGCTATATGCTCGGGTTTGTAACTAGTTGGAGGTTGTAAAGCATATTCAAAGGGATAGAAAAGGCGACGTTCATACGAAAATGGCGATGGATTGGGGTATCTGTTAAGCAGAATCAAATATATCAGAGGTGTTAGTGTGTACATGCAGCAAAAATAAAACTGCCTGAAAAACAAAATATCAAGAACCTATGAAATAGCAAGTTGTTAATCAGTCAGCGCCTGCAACTTATGGTACACCAATAGCATCAAAATTTTACTTTAGAGAGAATGAAAAATACAAGCCAACATTCTTAACTTCTTCCTTCCCCGTGATATGTCTGTGGAGAGAGAGATTATATTTATGTCCACAAATGACCAATGGTCTATGGGACTAGAAAATATGAATCATAAACGTGATGAAGTCCCAAAGGCAACTCCTAAGCACAGAAAGGAATACAAATAAAGATAAAGAGTACAGAGGGATAAGCACAAGACTTAAACCCCAGAAAAGAAATAGAAATAAGCATTGATCTATGCAAAAAAAGAATCATTACTCTACACCAGAAGTAGAAGAGGAGCCAGCATCATCATTGTCAACCACTGTGAAGGTATCAATACAAACCCCGAGAATGTCCACTTGAGAATGGGCCGGACTAAGTGGACCATGTTGGATAATATTGGGGAAAGTCAGGTGCTCTTTGTTGGAGCTGTCCTAACATTCAAGGCCAATGACAGAAACCTAGTGATAGGAATCTAACTGCTCAATCTAGCCTAGGGGATGGCCCTACACCCAATTCAAGAGCATGAATGAATATGACTTGGTGATCTCGCAAAAGATGTAGGTGGTTCCCAACTAAGAGAGAGAGAGAGAGAGAGAGCGAGCAAAGGGGGAAATGGATGGAGCACAAATTGTGCAAGAAGAGATCATATCAATAGGTGTACCATCAGGAAATGAATTCAATCTCTTCCTAAACATCTCATTCAAGATGAATGTTCAAATCTCATGTCCTAGGATGGATGATAAGTAATTTGTTGTTAAAGCCAGGTAGCAAATCATCGGATGCTCATATGGATTGTCTGATCTGCCAAAAACAAGAGACATTAAAACATACTTTCTGGAGTTGAAGTAAGCATCCTATTGGGACTGGATTGTAACATATATCCAATGCTTCTTGTGGACCTAGTAAGATGGAAGGAGAAATTCTTGCACAATGGAGAGAACTGGATAATTAAAACCTGTGAATCACGATTGGTTGAATGCATAATACGTTTTGGGTAATGAACCTAATCGGCATAATTCTTATTATTAATTATTGTTAGACATGTCCTATAAAGGTCATGTTACCCACCAAAAGTGGGCAACCCTGTAGGAGAATTTTCTCCTATTTTGGACGGGCCACCACACCAGCAGCCCTATACATTGCTCAGTTATGATGATATGCCACATTTATTGGCCATTTGCACTAGTCATACACCTCTCACCATGTGGCATTTCTCTAGAAGGAAGGTGGATTAGCACTCGCAGGTACTTAAAACATTTTGCAAACAAGTGCTTTTACTTGATGTTTTGGGCATTCCAACATGAATAAAGGGGTGATCTGGATGATTAACCGATCTTGACTGCAAACTTGTTCTCTTACCTTGCCTAGGGGGTTAGTCTTTGGCCTTAAGTCCAGTGGGACCTCCTCTAATGCCTTAGGGTTATAGTAAAACAGTGGGAAACACGCATATGGATTTCCAAATGAATTCAATGAATTGATTGAGCAACAATACTCAATAATAATACAGAGATATTTACAAAGATAGAAACATCAAGTTTCTATGTAAAGAATTAGTTTCATCTACGAAACTGCTAAAAGAATAAAATTAGCAACAGCTAAAGAATGAGCATTAAACTAAATTAGTATTATTCTAATACACTCCCTTAATGCTCAATCTATTTACAACACCTATAGACCCCCTGAATTTTACAAACTTATCAGGACCAAGAGGCTTGGTGAAGATGTCTGCAGGCTGCTCTGTTGTGGGAACATATCAAACTAAACGGATCCGTCTTCAACAAGCTGGCGAATGTAGTGGCAATGAGTTTCCACATGTTTTGTTCGTTCATGAAAAACGAGATTTTTGGCAAGTTTGAGTACTCCCTGATTATCACAAAACAAGGAAGTAGGACCTGTCTGGGAAGCATGCATATCTGCAAGCATACGTCGAAGCCAAACTGCCTCACAGGATGCCTTAACTCCTCCTCGATACTCTGCTTCTGTTGAGGAGAGAGCCACGGCTTGCTGCTTCTTACTAGTCCAAGTGACAGCAACAGATCCTAGACTAAATACATACCCAGCTGTAAATTTACGATCATCAACCTAACCGGCCCAGTCAGAATCTGTGTAACCACTAAGTATAGGATCAAAACTGCGAGTGTATAGGAGACCATAATCAGAAGTGCCACGCATATATCGTAGCACACGCTTTGCTGCTATCCAATGATCCGCTTTAGGAGTGGACATGAAGCGGGAAATGTAGCTCACCGCAAAACTGATGACTGGTCTAGTGGCAGTAAGGTAGATGAGACTGCCCACTAATTGCCTGAATAAAGTTTCATCCACAGGAAGAGAGGATGACTGAGCTAAAAGTTTGAGCCCTGGTTCCATAGGAGTCATGGCTGGTTTGCAATCCTACATTCTGAACCTGTCCACAAGATTTTTGGCATACTTGGACTGAGAGAGAAAGATGTGATTTTCAATCTGCCAAACTTCAATCCCCAGACAGTAGTGAAGAAGTCCCAAGTCTGTCATATCAAAGGTTCTGCAGAAGTCTTGTTTGATCCCATGGATCAAATGTGCAGAGCTGCCAGTAATGATAAGGTCATCTACATAGACAACCACAAACAAGATATCTCCCAGTATGCTTGATATAACGATTTGCATCAGATGGCTCCGCTGAAAAACCTGATCTGTCAGGTACTGATCAATTTTATGTACCTAAGCCGAAGAGCTTGTTTCAATCCCATAGGAGGCTTTAGCTAATCACACTTTCTGTTCTTTGGAAGGAATCTTAATCTGGAGGTTGTGTCATGTAGACTTTTTCCTGTAGTCACCATTTAGGGAAGGACTTTTTACATCCATCTGATGAAACTTTTCCATTTGAACTGAGCTGCTGGGCAGGAAACCGTTTTATTGTGACTCCCATGTTGGCTGTAGGAGCAAAAGTTCTCCTCATAGTCAATGCCTTTCCTTCGGTGAGAATCCTCGAGCCACAAGACGAGCTTTATACTTGTCTAGAGTTCCATTGGCTTTGTATTTCACTTTATATATCCATTTGCAGCTAATGGGCTTTTTCTCTTCAGGAAGATCAGAAAGGGTCCATGTGTGATTTTTCTGAAGACTTTGGAATTCGGCGTCCATAGCCTGTTCCCACTCAGATATACCCTTTGCTTCTTAGTAAGTTTGAGGCTCAAAGATACTGTGTAGATTGGCCATAAGAGCAAAGTTTATTGTAGACTGTTGTTTGCTCTTATGTCTAGAAGTTCGTCCTTCAAGGAGTTCATCATCCCTGAGATCACCAATGGTTTTAGCCCACCATTTTGGCCTAGAAGTAGAGGAACCAATATCAGGAGGAGATGAAGAAGGTTCAGAAACAATAGGAGCAGCAAGAGAAGGGTTATTTTCCGGAGAAACTTCAGGCAGTGTATTATCAAACATTGATGCTGCATCATCCCTCCCATCAGGTGGACTTACTGGAAGAAGAACACTGTGAGGCTGATCCTCAGAACACTGCTCAGAAGAAGAAGACTAAAAGAATCCTCTGTCTTCATCAAATACCACATCCGGACTGAAACTAAGACGACCAGTGGCTATATCTATTAGTCTGTAAGCCTTGTGACGATCACTGTACCCTGTCATCATGAGTTTCTGGCTTTTGGAATCCAACTTAGAGCGCTTAGCAACTGGAATCCAAACATATGCAATTGAGCCAAAAACTTTGAGGTGACTGATCTTCGGCTTATGTCCAGACCAAACCTCTTCGGGAGTCTTCCCTTTAACAGCCTGAGTGGGAGATCGGTTAAGAAGATAAACAGCAGTAAAGACTGCTTCAACCCAGAATTTGTTTGGAACATTCTTGTGTCGTAACATGGAGCGAGCCATTTCAACAACCGTGCGGCTACGGCGTTCAACAACACTGTTCTGCTGAGGAGTGTAAGGTGTAGTGAACTGGCGTTTTATGCCATGAGTATCACAAAAGTTGGAAAAAGCAGAAGAACAAAATTCCCCCCCGTTATCTGTCCTAAGAGTCATGATATTACAGCTAGACTCTTTTTCAACGAAGGTTTTAAACTTCTGAAAGATACTAAATGCATCAGATTTATATTTGAGAAAATATACCCACATCTTACGAAATCATCTACAATAAGCAAAAATATTGCAAGCAGTGATTAGAAATGTTTCATTTTGACCACAAATATCACATGAATTACTGGGTTACCTTAGATGCGCGCCAAGATCTCCTTCGTGATGAAGACGATTGTTGTTTTGCCACTTGACAAGCGCCACTATATGCCCAATGTTGAGTCGAATATCATAACCCTGAACAGTCTTTCCGGAAAACTTAGAGGATATTGCATGTTAGGTGCATCTCTGTGCAAGAGTGCTGTAGGAGAAAACGAGCTGCTAGAGCCACTTCTAGGAATCACCAGTGTCAGAGCCTGTATTAACCATGTTCTTCTAGGCCAACAGCAACTGTAAGACTAGTCTCCCTGTCGATAATAGAGCATTTGTGCGTACTGAATACTACATCAAGCTGAGGAGAGTTCCTCATAATTTGACTGACAGACAGCAGATTAATTTCCATCCCAGGAACATAGTACACATTCAAAAAAATGAGTGTGCGCCCACCAGACTAGATTTGAACTATACCTCTGCCATCCACTGTATATTTCTCACCTCCGCCAAATACCACGGAATCACTGAAAGGTGAGAAGTCAATAAACCAGTCACGCCTGTGAGAGAAATGGCGTGATGCGCGAGAGTCAATGTACTAGGCAGATGATGGAATATGATCTGAAGACCTTTTAGCCATAAAGGCGTAAAAGGCAGAGTCTGTCTGCTTGGAATGTTCTGCAACATTCGCTGTCTGATGAAGCCCTCCCTGTTTCCTCTGCTCATAAGCAATTCTCTGTCGGCAATCTTTCTTCATGTGGCCGAACTTGTGACAGTAATTACACTGCACATTTTTCTTCCTAGCAGGATCAAAAGACTAAGAAGAACCTTTCTGCTGAAAGGATTGGGAGGACTGATATTTAGCAGCAAAAGCATTTTCTGGGGAGGTTGATGCTGCACCACTACCAAACTGTTGTTTCCAACGATCCTGCTGCATGAGTTTAGTGCATAACTTCGGAAACTTCAGATCAACATTAGTGGCAGTAATGTTGAGTGTTTCTATGAAGTGCAAATAAGATTGTGGTAGACTTTTCAGAGTGATGACTACCATATCTTCTTCCTCCATGGTGCGACCAATGGCTTCGAGCTGATCTCGAATGTCTTTAATCTTGTTGAGATGTTCCTGTAAAGAAATATGTTCGTCCATCATGATGGAGAACAACTGATTTTTGAGGAAGAAAGCTCTGCTCTTGTCAGATGTCTCGTGCAGTTCTTTCAACTGTTGCCAGATCTCGGCAGATGTTTTGCCAGAAGGAATATGTGGTAACTGATCATCAGCCACTGAGAGCTTGAGAAGCATAACAACCTCTCGATTTCTATCATCAAACTTATCTTGATCGGTACCAGTTGTATCGGGACGAGTTTCTTTGCCCAAAATGAGCTGATCAAGACGCCTGTATTCAAAGATGGTCAACATTCTTTGTTTCCAGATGTTATACTTGTTGCCATTAAAGCGTTGATTGCCTTCTAACATCAGATTGGTGAGGGAGGCCATCTGTACGTTTCTGGAAGACTGATCTGGACAGTTCTGCCTTTTGAATCAGATCTTTGCCACCAACTTGAAGAGATAAATGTTGTCAATACAACCAACAACTAAAATGATCAACAAACAATTCAACCTCCAAATGATCAGCAAACGACCTTCTTCTGGTGATCAATAAGCTAGGGCTCCTCTGAAAGATAACTCGACTTTCAGAGCAGGATAAGATGGTCTCTTATTTTTAATAAACTCGGCCTTGTAAAAATTTAGATTTGAGCTTCATTGATTGAAGAAACTCAGCCCCCAAACAGTAAATCAATCTCCTGAGATGATAGTGGCTGAAGCAATAACTTGACCCTCTGGAATTTATCTTTGGCAGATGGATACTAAACACTTAGCAAATCAATCTTCAATTAAACTGGTGTACTTGACCTCCCAGTTTAGATGGCTTCTCAGCCTCAATAACAAATCAGACTTAGCCTCTAGTAGACATTAAATTCTTAAAAAAAAATAATGCCAAATACGCCAATAATAACAGAGGTGACTTAGCACCTGACAAACACTGATTTTGATCTCTCTTTGGGTGACAAACTCAGCCTTTTAGCACGGATTCTCTTCGTAACCCTTGTGTTCACCGGAATATGTTCTCTGGGTGCTTCTTAACGCACAAAAATGCAGCTAACAGTGCAGCAAAAAAATACCTGAAACTTCTTTGCAGTTCATTAATGCGAATCGGAAGTTACCTGGAAGTTACGAATAGCATCAATACGAATCGAAAGCTACCTGGAAGTTACGAATAGCACTGTGTGAGTTACGAATGACACTGTCGCATACTCGGGACGTGATCCGCATAAATCTTGACTTTAATACGGTGTGAAACAAATATACTGTTATCCGCTTGGAACGATAAACTCGGCCGGTCTTCTAAGCGATGTTCTGCTGCACTCATCAACAGGGATGTTGCACGAGCAAAAGTAACCGTTGAATCTTGTAGACGCAGTGTTTCTATCCAGCGGTTGGCCACCCGGTGCAACAAAAAAACGAAAAATCCGAGTTCGAACAACGTCTAACAGCGTCCTTTAAGCTTCCGGTAAGAGTAACCGACATGCAATGCAGGCTTTCAAAGCCTCCCTTTGGAATTCCAACGACGGTCGAGCTGTATTATGCAAACTCCAGATGGAACTCGGCCGGCCAGATCACACGGAAAAATAAACTAAACTTTCACTTTGAACCCGCGACCTCTGATACAATCGGCGTCCACGTCTTCAGCAATACACGTAACGGGCCCACGTCTTGATCTGCGCAGGTTTGTTTGAAAATTATCGCTGAAGAATCCACTCATACGCTAATTTTGATGATATTGTTACCTGAAAAACGCATCAACAAAGAACGTGTCTAGAAAAGAAAAATTCGCAGAACCCTCAGCTCTCAAAATTTCCACAAAAATATCAACTGATTTGAAATCAAGACAACAGAGAGCAACCTCGAAAAAAAATTAACACAGCTGAAAAAATTATTTCGAAGAATCCATTTCTGTATCGAGATAGACGACTGTAAGCTTTTATCACAGTGAGCAGAGCCGAAGCTAAGACTCAGTGAAGGCTTCTGGCTTACAGAGGGCTCGACCTTAGAAAGGAATGACAGAAAGAACCTTGCTCTGATACCATAAAACAGTGCGAAACACGCATATGGATTTCCAAATGAATTCAATGAATTGATTGAGCAACAATACTCAATAATAATACAAAGATATTTACAAAGATAGAAACATCAAGTTTCTATGTAAAGAATCAGTTTCATCTACGAAACTGCTAAAAGAATACAATTAGCAACAGCTAAAGAATGAGCATTAAACTAAATTAGTATTATTCTAATATATAGGAAGGGCACTACTTGGGAAAATCGGATTGAAGTAGCATGTCCATAACCTTTGCATACTTACCACTTTTCCTCATTCCCTTCATGTCACATCCATCCTTCAGGTTTGTTGTCATTGGTTCATTGGGATTTGGCATCGTCATATCCATATCCTTGAGTCAGGGCTAGAAAACTTTGACTTGGAAGTTGATACAGATAAAAGAAAGGAAAAAGCATAAGATGACCACAACAAAAGAAATAGAAACAACAAAATGCAAAGGATGGTCGAGACAATAATTAGCACGTGAGCAAAAGCCTAGTGAGCTCTAACTCCTCATTAGCCATCACCCAGTTACTGAGCACTAGATGCTCCATCATACAAGAAAGGAACCCTTACATGTCCCAACCCTGATGACCAAGAAATCGAGTCATCCTTAAAGGGTAAATAAATGCTACATCAATAAAAGCAAGCTTGGACACCTAAGTTATGCTCCTTATCAAAGCATTATCAAAAAGAAGTAAAAGGCACACCAGAGGGGTGAAAAACACAGGCCAACGAAAGGAGTAATTAGTACCTCCATGATTTCTCCCTCCATACATCCATATACTTAGGATGATGGCCCTCCATCACCTAGTCCCATGGGCATGGTACTGTTGCATTCAAATTGTCAAAGTTCTAAGGAAGTGGAAGTACCAACTTTTTCAAGAAGGATCGGATCACATATCAGCAGTCCATGTGTTATGGTCATCCCATTCTGCAAGTTATATATTGTGAATAATCTTAGTAAAACCTTAAGTCTATGTAACAACCTAGGTAAGCTTATAATTTGATGATGAATTCCATCCTAGGAGGTTTTTTAACCTCACTGATTACCTGTGTTTTTATACACAGCTAATCAGAAGAGTTTTTTCCAACCAACTTAAACCCCAAAGCTAGGGTGAAATTTATTGTCGCATTATTAGGTGAGTCTTGGTGTTTTTAGTCGAATCTGATGTAAAAGTGGTTTGGGAATAATTTAAGCTAGTTGGCTTGATTATTTTATTACAAATCACTTGGTTTACTATATCATATTGGGTCACAGATGGGTTATGTGTCTTGAGGATCTAAGCCAAATGTGTATTCCCTCTTTGAGTCTTGTAAATAAAAAATCTTATGTATTAGAGGGTTGGAAAAATAATTAAATCCCCTCATGTGTAAATTAATTAATTTTTTTGACAAAATAAAATTAAATCCTAAGCCAGAAAATTAATTAATTAGAACCAAATTAAATTGTCTTAAGAAAATAAATTCTCCAAATGGAAAAATTTGTGGGTCTTAAAAGAGTCAAGTTTTAAAAGTCTTCCACCAAGGGAATATTGTATATTTCAAGAAAATTTGGACTCTTGGACCTTGGTTGTTAAGTCAAAGTCAAAATTTTGAATAAACTAGCTCAAAATAATTAATTTTGAGCTATAATTAAAATGGAATTAAATGATAATTCGAAAATTTTTCAAAAATAAAAAATCAAAGGCCAAGATTAAAAGATCTTGAAGTGTTTATCAATGACCAAGATTATTTTGAAAAGGATAAAAAAAAACTAACCGTTATTTTTCCATTTGGAGGATTTACCTATAAATTAGAGAGTCAATTGAGTCTATAGTCATCTTGATCTTTGGCTAGAATTGTTGCTAAAGCATTTTATAAACTATTGTCTCGCTGGGAACTATTTTTTCTCCTATAATAAAAGACTTTGGGGTGCAACTCGAGGTGTTCTTGTCACTGATCTGTGGTATGTATTGACTATGGGCTTCCTATGTGCCTATGTGGTGTTTTATATTATTATTTTGAGATAATACATAGTGTGTGCACATACTCAATCCTTGGTCTCCAAATTCGCAGATGGGCAAGGGTTACTTTGCTTGGATCTCTAGTTTTTATATGGTGGATTGAATCTTCGCTTGAGTTATAGGGTAACATTAATTTTTTTGAAGCGTTTTAGCCATTCTTTCAAGGAAAAAATATCATAAAGTTTATTTTCTCAAAATCTATTTTAAAAACCCATGTATATTTTGTAAATTAATTTTGTAATTTAAATTGTGAATTATTTTTCTAACTTGGGTTGGGGTTTTTAGATTTATTTTGTATATATTTGGGGTTTGGGTGTTGTAAATTTTATTTTTGCAGGTTAGATCAAGTAGTTAAGTGGATGAAGAGCTAGATCTAGGCCCTTGAGAGTAAGATCTAGTCTCTTGGATTTTTTTGCAGGGTTTCCACTAAAGAATTTTCAGAAAATCAAAGAGATGAAAAATAAAATAATTTGGGGCAAGGGTTTCAAACTTTTCAGGCTTTTTTAAGCCCAGTTCTGCCTTCCTAGGCCTCAGCATCAGCCTTTCTCCCTCCAGTGCCTTGGTTTCTAGCCCGCCCAGGGCTAGCTGTGAACCTTAGGGGTTCTAGTTTCCCTTCTTTAGCCTAGCCGCAGACCCAAAAGGGCTTGTGGCCTCCTCTTTTTCTCTCAGCCTCCCCTCTCTCGGCCTCCTTCCCTCTCGACCCTCCTCCCTCGGCTTTCCTCCTCCATCCTCCCTTGACTCTCTTCTCCCACTCTCCCTAGGCCACAGCTCTCTAAGGGCTTGCGACTTCCTTTCCTTGGCCTTTAGGCCATAGGCCATAGCCCTTAAGGCTCTTCCTAAGCCTCTAAGCCTTCCATACCCCCAATGCTAGCCTCATTGGGCATAGTGTTGCCTCTTTGAGGCCTTATTTTTCATCCTTGGCCCCCGATCTATCATCCTAGCCCTTTTATCCCCGTAAATTTGCCTCCCTTAGCCTTGTTCTCCATTTTCTTGGCCTCTTTTGCCCTAAATTGACCCAAAACACTAATTTGAAGTTTTAAAGCTAAATACTTGGCGGTTTTGCAGGCTTAAGGTCTCAAAATTCATATTTTTCAAGCGGCAATGTGATCTCAAAATTTCAACCGTGGGATCTTCAGGGCCTTGAGCCTAGGGTTTGACCTCTAAACCCTTGTTTTGCTTCAATTTTATTACAATAGTCAAATCATTAATATCTAAGCCCTAAAATCACATTTCAATTGGTCAAAATCAATTAGAATTACAAAATCTAAATTTTCACAAGTTTTGGCCACTTGGGCATCTCTCATTTTACCTAAATATAACTTCTTAGCTTGCTGGAATTTACTGCATAACTGCAATAATTTAGTTCTGAAACATATACTTGATAAGGATTAAGAAAAATGAATTTTCAATTTCCGGCGAAAGCTTACTATTTTTAGACATTTTGGGCATCATCTTCAGTGTTTTTTAACTTGCTGAGCTGACACTAATTTATTGTTCTAATAAATTTATCAGTTCTGAAATTTCTGAATCACACTTCCTGAAAGCCCTAAAATTTTAAATTTTTGAGTTCTAGTGCATTTTTACTATTTTTGGGCATATTGACCATCAATTTTTGGCATCTTTAGCTTGTTGATTTGTGATACTTTACTGCTGTAAACTAGCAATCAGCACTGAAATATCACTGAATACATCATCAAAAAGTGGGCTAAATAAGTTAATTTACATTTGCTAGTTATTGAGAAATTTTATGTTTTATGTGTAAGACAAATTTCATGATTTGAAGTGGTTTCCTCACTGATATTTTGCAAGTAGAATACTAATTGTTTTCCTTTTGCAAGATATCCTTGTATGCTTTGATTTAGCATTGATCATATATATTTGAAAACATCCTTACATCTTGTATCATTGTGCTAACATTTTCTTGTTTCACTTTCAAGGTTACTTGTGCTTTTATTTGAAAGCATTTCATTTATATTAAGCAAATATCTTTCATTTTTTTAGCAAGACTTTATAAGGCACTAGTCTTTCATATGCTTATGCTTATCTCATGTGTTGATTGTTGTTGATGGTTATTTCATTCCATATTGCTCACATCATACTTGCTTATAAATCTTTAGAAAGTAATCCACTTCGCCTTAACATTCTCCTAGAAACCTCACATCGCTAACTTAGTTTTCTTTTAGGAACCACCCCCCATAGCTAGCTTAGGAGATAGCTTAAACGAAGAGAGTTGGGAATAGGTGACAACCCCTTCTCTTAATTCCCTGCCACCAACTACATCTTGTGGGGTTAAAGGCTTTTCTCACTGACCATAGGTAGGTGTAGGACTCACAGGCCCTAGATGAGCCTTCTCCATCATTAAGGAAGTCATGATTGTCCCAACCCTTGATGGGCAATGAACTACCCCACCTCAAGGGGTATCCACTACTACATATTACGCTTCATCCTCTCCATCCCCTAGAGCCTCAAGTAGTCATGAAGAAAAATCAATCAAAGACAAAAGGCATATGAAGAAGGGTGGAAAAACAAAGGTCGAGGTAGCTCATATACCGCAATTTGCTCCCTCCTACACTCATATACCCAAGCGTGGGCTTCCCTTATTATAGCTACCCTTGCACCTTGACATGTGCTCTAGATGATTCCCTTGATCCCCACTCCATTCCATTATTATATCATTTGCCACCCGCCACTTAAGGGATGTACCATGGACATGACACCCCCTTTAGAGGTTGAAACCACCTAATAGGGTCCTTGAGTAACCCCCTATTAAGCATGGAGACACTTGTACATGCCAAAGCCCACTCTGGAAGGGCATGCCACCATGAAGTGCCCCATTAATATGATGACTTGTTAGCTTTATTACTTGATTATTCTAATGACTTGTTGTATTAGAGGGCAAGGGAACACATTGGATCTTATGCAAGATTGCAGGCGGGTCTTCATTTGGGGCTTGGTCTCCCTATGAGGGGTCCTAGCCTTCCAAAAAGCCACATTGGCACTTGTAGAGTGAACATTGAGAGCCATGGAGCTCCACCATAGCAAAGATTACTTCATGGATCCCCAGTGTTACCCACCACTTTGTTGGTAATATCCCCATGAGAAATTCTTCCCCATGATGAACCTCAGCGGGCAGCCAGCAACACTTTGATGCCTCCTACTAACTCGTTGTGCCATTTCTCTGCGAACTGAGCCAACCATGTGATCCCTCACCTACCTATATTTATCATATCTTTGAAGGTGGGCTCCGAAATCTAAAGATATGTCTTGTCATTTGGTAATTAAGTATTGGGTTTACTTATCATGGATACTTCTAGGTATGGATTGATGGGGGATTTGGTGGAGAGAGTGGGCTTAGTTTGTGTTCCTGTCCCCTTTATCTCTTTTGGGTGGTTACCCTTGGATCTTAGTCTCATGGGATCTCCTTTATTGACCATTTGGTTCTAGGGTGGTACTACATGGGAAACCCCGATTTTTGGTGCATGGTCTTGCTCCTTTATCGCACATACCACTCCCTTTCCACTCACTATAGCCTCGTTCATCTTTTCTCCCACCTGTGTCCACATAGGGCTAGCCTCCCTACCTCTTTCCCTCACTTTGGGTCAGGCCTAGAATGATGCCCCAAAGGTTGTAGCAATTAAAAGAAAAAGTGAAAAGCATAATTTACCACATTTAACAAGAAATTGTACCACAAAATAAAAAAGATGGATGGGACAAAAATAATTAGCACGTGAGCAAAATCCATTACATGAGCTCTATGTTGATTTGTGGTAGCATTGGATTGCCCTAGCCATGAAAATTGGTGGAGAGGCTAAAGCATATGAGATCTCCAAAACCCAGATATCATTTGGAGAAATTCTACCCGGATGAGGAGATATTAAAATAATTGATATTTCTAATGGGGTCCTAAGTATAAACTTAGGCAAATTAAAATATTAATGTGTATTAATATATTTTTGGGTTAGAAGGTTCCAAGAGACGAGGATCAAGCCAAATCTAATCGTTGTCGTTGATTAAGGACTTAATCTCAGTCTTTGAAAACTCAACAGGAAAAGTATAAGAGGAGGCTTGAGGGTCAGTTGGAGATACACCATATTGATTAGTCAATTCAATTTTCTAGACTGGGGTTTGCTGAGAAAATCGAACTAGTGATCTGTTGCAGTGAGGAGCAGTTCGACACGAGGCCGAGAATACATAGCAGAGAGGCAGAGATAGTGCCAGCGAGACAGCACAGAGCCTGGAGAGGGTGCAGAGGCAGTTGGGACTTACACAAAGGCTAAGGAGGCCAGCATGAGTAACGCAAAGGGCCAGAGGGCTGACGCAGAGAGCCAAGGGGCTGTCGCAGAGGCATCAGTAGTTGTGCAGAGGCAACGCTGGAGATTTTTATGGGGCAGACTAGAGCTGGGAAGGGTGACGCAGTACTTAGCTGAATGACGCAGAGCAGTGGAGAAACTTGGAGCAGCTTTCATTGTCCAGCTAAGGAGATGTCATAGGTGTTGTGGGATCGATCATCCGATAACTAGCCAGAATCTCTGTCTCCAAGGAGAGGTACTTTTGCCGAGGGCATTCTCTATTGGGTAAGCCATTTCTGGCACACTAGTTGTATTCAGAAACTGCATAATAATAAAACCCTCATATCTGTTGCACTAGTTTTCCTGCATTGGGTTTTTCCAGGGACGATTGTCCAAAAATAACGGTGTCTCTTGTGTGTTTGTCTCAATTATTTCAGTTGCTAATCTGTGTATGTGTTAAGGTTGCATTTACGTTTATTTCAAAATTTAGAAATTTCAACATGGTATCAGAGCATTGCAGATCACAGGAGAGCTGAAGGCACCAGCAGTAATCTGGAGAATTTGCAGCAGTAGCAGCGGTCCTGAGAGACAGTGTTGTTCCAAAGTAGAAGCAGCTAGAGAGGAAGTGACGCAGACCCTGCGTCATCATTTTGAGCCAAGAGGAGGGTCGGCGTAGAGGCAGAGAGGGGCAGATTAGAGCTACGCAGTGCCCGATCATCTTTCTCAGCGAGGAAGGATCGACGTTGTAGCCAGGAGGTGCAGATTCAACTGTTGCCAGGATTGTGCAGAGCCTAAAAGGTCCAATTTCTTCGGTTGCCAGAGCTTGGGGAGCTGTGGGCAGATTGTGATTTGAGGAGCTAGTGGGATGTTGTTTCTGTCAAAGAAGAACAGTGTCTAAGGAGGCAGAACCAAGGTAGAGGGAATCACTACCTCGACAGATTTCTAGCCAAGGAATCCAGATCCAAATTGCAGTTGCAAGGAGGATTGGAGAGGAGCAGTTCGACAGTTGGCCAGAAGATTTCCATAAGGGAAATCAGGACTTAGAGGGGGATTTCCAGGAGGGGAGTCGAAACTTAGAGGGAGTCCAGAAGAGGAGTTGAAATGGCAGTGAACAGACTGAGGGATCAGGACAGGTTGGACGGGGCTTCCAACTTTGTCGTCTGGAAGGCTAGGATCCTGGCAGTCCTGGATTGACATCACATCAAGGACTTTGCCTTAAGAACCATGGCTATCCCAGTTGATCCAACTGAGAATGAAAAGTATGAGGATGCAATGGCGAGGGCGAAGTGCGTGATCCTTGACGAGGTCAAAGATCATGTCATACCACATATTGTTGAGAAGAACACAACAAAGGAGATGTGGGACACTTTGATGACCTTGTATCAGGGCTCTTCCGTGCAGCAAAAGATGCTATTGGAGAATCAGTTGTGGTCATATCAAATGTAGAAGGGAGAGCAGATAAAACCATTCCTTCTTAGGTTGCAGGAGACTCGCGACCAGCTTACTTCCGTGGGGTCTACACTGGATCCAGAATTTATGGTTAGGACTACCCTAAATGCAGTCTCCGAGGAGTGGGAGACATTTGTCCAAAGTATTTTGGGCAGGGCTACTCTTTCAGGTTGGGAGGAGATGTGGGCAGCTCTTCGCCAAAAAGAGATCAGGAGGATGACCAAGGCGGGGAGTAGTGGCAAGGGAGGTCGAATCAAGAAAGAGGAGGAAGAGGATGCGACTCTAGCATCTACGGAACAGCAAGGAAAGAGGAAGAAGAAGGACATCTCCAAGGTTAAGTGCTTCCATTGTGGGGAGTTGGGACTTTATGCATCTCAGAGTCCCAAGAAGAAAAATAAGGGAGAGGCTTCCAATTTAAAGGCAGTTCCAGCTAAGGTAGAGAAAGTCAAGACTAATGATGACTGTGCCATGAGTGCTCATGCACCTCTAGAGAAGAGGTGGGGAGACATCGAGTTGTAGTCGGGAGGACTACATACTAGGGGCAGGATCCTTGAGGTGCCCAAATTTTTGGATCACATTCGGCTACAGAAGCCCTTCACGACAATAGCATGATGATAGGTGTTGGGTGGAGCAAAGTGTAGTGGAGCAGCAAGGCAGTGCTTGGATGTAGAATTCTAAGGCAGCGCAGTGGAGGTTGCAGTAGTGCGAGAGGCACAAAGGTGTATGCAGTAGCGCAGTGGCAACAGATGGAGCACAGGATAGCAGCAGAGGCAGCTTCAACATCACGAGGCTTCTAGACTGACCGGGATGTCAATATTTGGGAGAAGTCAGTTACTTACTTCTTAGTAACTGAGTTGCACTGCAGCAGTTAGCAGTGACAGTACTAGAGTCAGCATGGGCAGCATGTTGAGAGGGAGTTGTTGTACAGATGTAGCAGTGGCAATGGCAGTGTCATGCGCAATAATACAGGAAGCAGCAGTGCAGTGGATGTAGGGTAGCAGACCCAGCATCAACACAGGTACTAATGCGGAGGATTAGTGTGATGTTTCCATAGTGAAGCATTGCTAGAGCACATTCCTCGCTAAGAAGGAGTGTCGATTTGTGGTAGGATCGGATGTGCTCTAGCCATGAAAATTGGTGGAGAGACTAAAGCACATGAGATCTCCAAAACTTAGAAATCGTTTGGAGAAATTCTACTCGGATGAGGAGATATTAAAATAATTAATATTTTTAATGGGGTCCTAAGTATAAACTTAGGAAAATTAAAATATTAATGTGTATTAATATAATTTTGGGTTAGAAGGTTCCAAGAGACGAGGATCAAGCCAAATCTAATCGTAGTCGTTGATTAGGGACTTAATCTCAGCCGTTGAAGACTCAACAGGAAAAGTATAAGAAGAGGCTTGAGGGTCAGTTGGAGATACACCTTATTGATCAATCAGTTCGATTTTCTAGAGTAGGGTTTGCTAAGAGAATCGAACCAATAATCTGTTGCAGTGAGGGGCAATTCGACACGAGGCTGAGAATACATAGCAGAGAGGCAGAGATAGTGCCAGAGAGACAACGCAGAGCCTGGAGAGGCTGACGCAGAGGCAGCTGGGACTTACGCAGAGGCTGAGGAGGCCAGCGTAAGTGACGCAGAGGACCAAAGGGCTGACGCAAAGAGCCAAGGGGCTACTGCAGAGGCATCAGTAGCTACGTAGGCAGCGCTAGAGATTTTCGTGGGGCAAACTACACCTGGGAAGGGTGATGCAGTCCCTAGCTGAGTGATGCAGAGCAGTGGAGAAGCTTGGAGCAGCTTTCACTATCAAACTAAGGAGCTGTCGTAGTTGTTGTGGGATCGATCATCCAGTAACTAGCCAGAATATCTGTCTCCGAGGAAAGGTACTTCTGCCAAGGGCATTCTCTGTTGGGTGAACCATTTCTGGTAACCTAGTTGTATTCAAAAAATGCATAATAATAAAACCCTCATATCTGTTGCACTGGTTTTCCCGCATTGGGTTTTTCCAGGGACGATTGTCCAAAAATAATGGTGTTCCTTGTGTGTTTGTCTCGTTTATTTCAGTTGTTGATCTGTATGTGCTAAGGTTGCATTTGTGTTTATTTTGGTATTTATATTTATAAATAACTTGTTAATGAAAAAAACAAATAGGAGAAAATAAACCAGAAAATGCAATAGGGATTTTTAATGTGTTAGACTTAGAAATTTCAACACTCTACCCCAATCATTGGCCGCTACCCTGGTTCCATAGGCCCTAGATGAGCCTCCTCTATCATTCAGGAACCCATGATTGTCCCAACCCCTCGAGGGAAATGAACCACCCTACCTCAAAGGGGGTAATCATTGCTATATCTTACACATCATGCTCTTGTTCTTTGAGCCCTGAGCAATTAAATAAAGAAAATTCATAAAAGGCAAAAGGTATGTGAAGAAGGGTGGAAAAATCAAGATCGGAGCACCTCATGTAGCACAACTGCTCCCTCCTATACATTACATACCCAAGTGTGGGCTTCCCTTTATCGAGCTACCCCTATGCCCCACTATGTGGCCCAGGGCTGCCCCTCTCATTCCCCATTACACCTCACTTATTTGTCACTTTCCACCCCCATTAGAGGGATCTACCTTGGACATATTATCCCCTTTAAGGGTTGAAACTTGAAACCACCTAATAAGGTATTTGGCTAACCCCCTTTAGAGCTTGGAGACACTAACATATGCCAAATCCCACTACGAAAGGGCATGCCATTATGAAATGTCCACTTTGTTATCCATGATTTGTAATCTCTTTTACCCGATTATTTTAATGACTGGTTGTACTGAAAGCCTAGGGGACACATTGGATCTTATGCAGGATTGCAGGAGGTTTCCATTTGGGCTTGGTCTCCCTGTATGGGATCCTAACCCTAGAGGTCTACATTAGCACATGTAGGTTGTGCATAGAAAGCTATTGGCTTCTACAACAACAAACAACACTCCTCGGATCTTCATAGATGCTCGAATATTACTAGCGATCCACTTTTGGGATAATGATGATATGCTTGGTACATTATGCCCAGCAGGCCCCACAGGAGCACCACAATCTTGACAAGTGTCCCAGGACTTGTACGATGTCATGGCAACATTCATTCCACCACTTGGACCTTTGGAGAGGATCTTCAATTCATATGGAGACCCATGGGGTCATCTATGTGCCCTCATACCCACTGGGAGCACCACAGGTCTACTACTTGGAGAACAAGGGGCCACCCCCTTGTCCTTCATATTCTGAGGAATGTATTCCTCAATATGGCACTTTAGGATATTATTGAGCCTTTGGAGGGCCCTACGACATGCACATATTATTATTTTGCCCCTTGAGAGCCTTATTTTTACATTTGTGAGCTAGTTTGGTTAGCTAGTCACCAATAGGGGTTTTATTTGCACATTATTTTATCATTAGGGGCTAATGTAGGCCCATAGGCTAGTTCAAACTCCCTAGGAGGCTATATATTGATGTTAGATACACTCATTTGATCATCACTTGACTTGGGATCTCTCTAATCATAGAGAATTTTCACACTTTTTCCTTGGTGGATATTTTTGGAGATGGATGAATTTTGATGTATGGATTTGGGCTATTTCTCTTGTCTTGGAGCTTTATTGAGCAAACGAAATGCTAGTTGGAAATACTCTATAACATTGTAAGTAAATTTTGATGTTATTATTCTTGTTGTTGCATACTACTAAAATTAGGGCTAGTTGTTGCATTGTTAAATTGTGGAATAGAGCATGTTTTAGCTAATTTAATGTATGGGCCAATGTTATATGAATGAAATGTCCTAGAGATTTATTGATCTCAAAAAGCTTGCATCATTTTCTTTAAAGTATAAATGCTTGAAGGTCACTTTTATTTTTTTTTCTCCACATTGGACGAAGTTGACTTTCTGGGCCTCCTTGATCAAGAAACCAAGTTCTCACTCATCATTATCCTTGACTCCATATCCCCAAGTGGACTAGGCATTGATCCCTCAAAAAGTGTGATCATTTCAACCCTCTTTTGACCATTTTTCCCTTTTTCCCCAAGTCTAGCCCCATTAGATCACCTAGGGCATCAATTTCCTGGGAATTGACCCAAGGAAAAAATTTGACCTCCCATAGGCTGCTGCACTAGTGGGTCCCCTCCCTCTCTTCCAAATTTGAAGCAATTCTAATAGTGGAATCTTTGGGAATCTCAAGCCCTAGCTCTAGGATCGTATTGTGCCTGGGCATCCCCAAAACTAGGCCTCAATAGGATCAATTCAACCTTTTGAAGAAAGTATTATTGTTTGGTTCTTTCCCCTCACCTTGTCCAAGATAAGAACATCATTGGTTGCTACATTCCATCCCCGAACCTAGGCTGGGTCCACTTGGCCCCATGTGGTCCCACTTCTCAATAAAGATTATTTGTCAAGGACCATTTGGGAATCCAAGTTTTCCAAGGATTATAGGGATTAAGAACCTCGTCCGTAAGTCCATTCCTTCACCCTCAACCCTCTGATCCTCACCCCTTACCCTTGGAAGACCAAGTTCCTTGCTTAAAGAGCAAGCAAGTTCCATTCTTCACTCCATCCTCGAAAAAGGGGTTTCTAGGGTCACCTTCCACCTATGTGTTGACATATACTTTACAAGTGATCCCTACACTACCGGGACTCCTCCCATTGGTGAAAGTCCATAAAGAGCAAGGAGACTTAGTTGTGGTGACAGTGGGCTAAGCCTCCACCATTGCCCTTAACCTTAGCAGTTGCCTTCTTAGGAACCCTTTTAGGTTCGTTGTTGGTTTGAGTGATAACACCCAGCACCGATCATTGCTTGCTCGTGTTCTCTCTTTTGGATGAGGATGATGCACCTAGTTCACCATGCCTAGTCGGCTCCACACTTGCACCATACACTTGGCAGATGTTCCAGGGTCTAAAGGATGTCTCCCACTGTAGAGGGAGAGCTTACATCACCATCCCAACCCTTACAGATGGTCTACAGTCATTTCGATCCACTTGGAGACCCATGAGGATGTCCTTGTGCCCCCATGCTGATTTGGGGTAGCATTGGATGTGCTCTAGCCACAAAATTTGGTGGAGGTTGGGGCACATAAGATCTCCAATACCCAAAAAGGGTTTGGGCAGATTCTAAACAGTTCAGGAGATATTAAAATAATTAATATTTTTAATGGAGTCCCTAAGTCTAAACTTAGGGAAAATAAAATATTAATATGGATTAATATGAAACTATGTTAGAATTGTCCAAAAGACATGGATCAAGCCAAATCTAATCTTTGTCGTTGATTAGAGACTTAATCTCAGTCGTTGATATCTCAACAGGAAAAGTATAAGAGGAGGCTTGAGGGTCACTTTCAGAATACACCAGACTGATCAATCATTCTATTCTCTAGAGCGGGATTTGCTAAGAGAGATAGAATTAATGATCGAGAGTTGCAGTTGATGGGCACTGAGTACAGAGAGGCATAGATAGTGTCGGAAGAGCAGCACAATAGCCGAGGAGAGTGACACAGTAGCAGCCAAAGCTCATGCACAAGTAGCCAGGAGCTGCACAGAGCCTTAGAGAGGACAGCATTGCTCACATGGGGCCTCCTAAGGCTGACGCAGACCCATCCATGGTGACGCAGGGCCAATGCTAGGCAGAGAGGGGCTAACGCAGTCCTGAAAAGGCTGACGTTGGGGTTTTTGGGGCAGATTGGAGCTAAGGAGCTGCCAAAAGGATTATCCGGGGTTTCAGCCAGGAGATTTGTCTCAAACTGAGAGGTATTACTGCCAAGGAAATTCTCTATTGGGTAGGCCAGTTTCGGCACCCAAATTGTACTTTGATATTGCTTAATAAGAAAAACCCTCAAATAGCTGCACCAGTTTTCCCACATTGGGTTTTTCCAGGGACATTGGTCCAAAAATAACAATGTCATTTAGTGTGATTGTTTCTATTTCTTTCAGTTGTTAAGCATGCACTAGTGTTTATTTTCAGTATTTACATTGTAAATAACTTGTTAAGTAACGTAACAAGTAGGTAGGAATAAATCAGATAGAGTGCATGGAGGGTTTCTAGCTAAGTAGACTTAGAAACTTCAACATGGTATTAAAGCGTGATTGCAAATCATAGGAGGACTTAGGACATCAACCGAGCGAAGCAATAGCAACAGAAAACAACTGTCCCGAGGTGACAGAAGTTGTTTCTAGCAAAGCCACGCAGAAGATGGGAGGACTAACGTAGTTGGCTAAGGAGACTGGGTTGCTAGTGTCGGGATTGCACAGAGCCTAGGAGCTCTCACCTTCAGGTTGTTGGGGTTTAGAAGGCTGTGGGAATATTGCAGAGTGGAGTTGGTGAGGTACTGTAGTCAAAACAGTACCTGACAGAGCAAAGCCAAGAGGACGGAGTTGCTACCGAGGGTTTCTAGCCAAGGAATACAGATCAGTGGTGCGGTTGCACAAGACGATCAAAGTAGGGGGCATCTCGACAACGGCAGAAGGATTTCCAAGAGGGAAATCGGAACTCAGAGGGAGTCCAGAAGAGAACTTTCAGACGGGAAGTAGAGACTCGGAGGAGTCGAACAGAGAACTTCTAAGAGGGAAGTAGAAGAGCATCATGGCACTACACGGAGTAAGAGACTAGGATAGACTAGACGGAGCGTCGAACTTCGCAGTCTGAAAGGCCAGAATCTTATTCGTACTTGACAAGCATCGTGTCAAGAACTGCGCCTTGAAGGTTATAGCTATCCCAGTCGATCCCAATGATAACAACAAGTACGAGGAGGCAATGGCAAGGACCAAGAGCATCATCCTTGACGGGGTCAAAGACCATGTAGTACCACACATTGTCGAGAAGGAAACGGCATATTAAATGTGGGAGGCCCTCAAGAAATTGTACCAACATACTTCTGTGCAGAGAATAATGTTACTAGAGAATCAGTTGAGGTCATAGCAGATGAAGAAGGGAGAACCGATTGACACCTTCCTCGGAGGACTGAATGAGATCCGAGATCAGTTGACTGCTATAGAAGCCACGCCGGATCAGGAATTGATGGTGAGGATGGCCCTAAATGCAGTCTCAGAAGACTGGGAGGTATTTGTCCAGAGTATACTGGGCAGAGGGAGGATTCCACCTTGGGATGAGATGTGGGCTTCTCTTTGCCAATAAGAGATCAGACTGAAGTTGAAGACGGGTAGCAGTAGCACGGGGATCAAAGTCGAGCAGGAGGAGGAAGTTGTTGCCCTAGAATCTGAGGGAAAGCAGGAAAAGCAGAAGAAGGATCTCTCCAAGAACTGTGGGGAGCTGGGTCATTATGCAACCCAATGTCCAAGGAAGAAGAGTAAGGGAGAGTCTTCTGAGACTAAGGCAATAGCAGCAAGGGCAAAGAAGGAAGTTTTGACAGACGATCACTGTGCCATGAGTGCACACGCGCCACTTGAGAAGAAGTGGGGAGACATCGAGCTGTAGTCAGGCGGACTACAGGCGATGAGGGGCAGGATCCTCGAGGTACCTAGCCTATTGTATTAGACCTTGCTAGGGCAGCCCCAAAGAGGAGTAGTAGGACTGGCTGAATTGGCTAGAGATGGATGCGGATGGAGCGGCAGAGAGAGCTACAGTGCAGGAGTCCTGGGACAGTGCGAGGCTAGCAGGCTACAGCAGTGCAAGAGGCACAGGAGTGTTGCACCATTGCAAGATGACATAGAGAGGTGTGCAACGGTGCGAGATGCAAGGAGTTGTTGTAGCAGCGCAGGGGTCAGAGAGGGAGCACTTGTCAGCAGCAGAGGAAGCTTCAGCATCAGTGGGTGTCTCTAGCCCAACAGAGAGGTCAGATTGGGAGATCAGTTACTTACTTCTCAATAACTGAGTTGCAGTGTAGCAATGGGCAGCACGCTGCAACATGATGAGAGGAGGTGCAGTGCGGATGCAATGCTGGGAGAAAGGACCAACAGCAGCATAGATGCAGAGGGAGTTGTCGTAGAGATGCAGCAGTGGCAGTGGCAGAACCATGGGCAGCAATACAAGATACAGCAATGCAGAGGATGGTGGGCAGCAAGTCTAGCATCAGCACAGGGACCGGTGAGAGATGATCAGAGTAATACTCAGTGAGGAGTATTGCTAGAGCACAGTCATCGCTAAGAGGGAGTGTTGAATTAGGGTAGCATTGTATGTGCTCTAGCCATGAAATTTGGTGGAGAGGTTGGGGCACATAAGATCTCCAATACCCAGAAAGAGTTTGGGCAAATTCTAAACAATTCAGGAGATATTAAAAGAATTAATATCTTTAATGGAGTCCCTAAGTCTAAACTTAGGGAAAATAAAATATTAATGTGGATTAATATGAAACTATGTTAGAATGGTCGAAAAGATATGGATCAAGCTAGATTTAATCTTAGCCATTGATTAGGGACTTAATCTCGGTCATTGATATGTCAACAAGAAAAGTATAAGAGGAGGCTTGAAGGTCACTTGGAGAATACATCAGAGTGATCAGTCATTCTATTCTCTAGAGCAAGGTTTGCTAGGAGAGATAGAATTAGTGACCAAGAGTCGCAGCTAAGGGGCATTGAGTACAGAGAGGCATAGATAGTGCAGGGAGAGCAGTGAAGTAGCCGGGGAGAGTGACGCAGTAGCAGCCAAAGCTCACGCAAAGGTAGCCGAGAGTTGTGCAGAGCCTCAGAGAGGCCAGCATTGTTGACGCAGGGCCTCCTAAGGCTGACGCAGATCCATCCGAGGTGACGCAGGGCCTCCTAAGGCTGATGCAGATCCATCCGAGGTGACGCAGGGCTAGCACTGGGCAGAGAGGGGCTGACGCTAGGGTTTCTGGGGCGAATTGGAGCTAAGGAGCTGCCAGAAGGATTATCTGGGGTTTCAGCCAGGAGATTTGTCTCAAACTGAGAGGTATTACTGCCAAGGAAATTCTCTGTTGGGTAGGCCAGTTTCGGCACCCAGATTGTACTCTGATATTGCTTAATAAGAAAACCCTCAGATAGTTGCACCGGTTTTCCCACATTGGGTTTTTCCGGAGACATTGGACCAAAAATAACGGTTTCATTTGGTGTAATTGTTTCTATTTCTTTCAGTTGTTGATCTGTAATATGTTGAGCATGCACTAGTGTTTATTTTTAGTATTTACATTGTAAATAACTTATTAAGTAACAGAACAAGTAGGTAGGAATAAATCAAATAAAGTGCATGGAGGGTTTCTAGCTAAGTAGACTTAGAAACTTCAGCGCCCCACACCCACTTGGGAGCACCACAGGTTCTTGCTTAGAAAACAAGGGGCCAACCCCTTGTCCACTATGTTTGGAGTCCATTTCTACATCATGGCACCCCTTGGATTTCATTAGGCCTCCTCAAAAGCCTAATGACTCACTTAGTTGATAATTCGACCCTCTTGAGAGGCCTATTTTTACATTATTTAGCTATTTGTTGGCCTTGTCACCAAAAGTATTGTTATTATACACATTATTTTATTTTAGGGGCTCAATTAGACCAATTCAGCTAAATTGAATTCATTAGAGAGTGTATAAATACAAGTGAGATGATTCATTTTCATCATCATCACTTGGATTGGGTTGTTTTCTCTTGTGAAATTTTCGCTATCTCTTTTGGAGGACGAGTTTAGATGTTATGGATGAATTTTGATGTTTGGATATCTCCCTCTTGTTTTGGAGCTTCATTCTTGGCATAAATTGATGATTGGATATACTCTTTTATACATGTAAGTACTCTTTTAATGCTTATTCTTGTCATTTACTTTTGTCACATGAATGTTGCTAGGATTTTTGCTATACAAGTCTGAAATTTACTATTGCTCTATACGAAATTGTGGGAATATTTGTTCTTTATAGCATTGATCATGTCATGAGCCATGTATTAGTGTGTGAATGTTCCTAGAGATAATTTATATTAAATTCATCTCGATAAGTCATCATTTATTGCAAACCAAAGTATAAAGTCCTTGCAACAGTTGTTCTCATGCTCTAAATGCCATGCGAAGTTGTTGAAGGCCTCCTTGATTGGGTGAATTCTTCCCAAATCATAAATTCTCCTTGACTCCATCTCTCCCAAAGGACAAGGCACTAATCCACCTTGATGATTATTTTCAATGCTTATTCTTTTCACCTCCCTCTTTTTCTAGGCCTCACCTACATAGGTCACCTAGGGCATCAATTATCTCACCATCTAGCCATCCAAACACTTCAATTTTTGGTCCACAACTATGCTAAGGTTTTCCCTAGAGGCCCTCCAAATATGAAGCAAATTCGATGGTGGTATCTCGAGATATAGCAAGCCATAGCTCAGGGACCATTTCTTGCCCTAGTTTTCCCTTGGCTAGTGTCCTCATTAGGGTCATTGCATTAAATTATTAAAAGAAGATTCTTTCCATGATCCTCTTCCTTCCCTAATTAGGTCAAGCACATCCTTAGTTGATCAACTCCATACCCTTGACCTAATTTTGGATCCACTTGGCCCTTTGTGGTCTCGCAACTTGTTGACTCCAATTCCACAAAGATCACTTAGAAGCTAAGCATTCATAGGGCCTTTTGAGTCTAGGGGCTTCCTTGATAAGATATACTCTCAAACCCTAACCTCAAAGACCCTGTTAGCCCTTCCTAAAGAGCTTATAACCTTGCTTCCCGAGCGAGCAAACCATACAATTGAGTCTCTCTTTTGAATAGGCCTTAGGAATCACTCCTTATCCTTTCAATGACCTACTCATCATGTGATTCCCTTTATACCGCGTCCCCTCCCATCGGTGCAAGTCCGTAAAGAGCAGGGAGCCTTAGCTGACGTGACAGTGGGCTATCGCTCCATTGTTTCCATTGACCTAGTAGTTGCCCTTTTAGGATCCCTTCCTTGGACCCCTACTAGTTTGAGCAGTAACACAGACCATAGTTACAAAATTAAACAAGCATTATGCAAAGGAGTGCAAGGATATGTGGATGCACGCAGTAGTGTATGATGTTGCGCAGTGGGATTTTGGAGCGTTAGAAAGACCTTATAACATGAACGACAGGCATACCATTGGACTTGGCCTACCCAGCACCTGTGAGGGGACAAATGAGCAAACCAGAGATAGAGAGGATCATTCATAGGACTACCCTTGGGTATCCATATGGACTCACGATCATACCCTTGGGGATTCACATGCCTATCACTCTCCAACACTATTTATTGTCACAGAGGATTTGTTGTCATCCCTTGATGCTCTCATCATAAGAAGCAGGATGTCAGAGGCTGACCAGAGACAGTTGGAGGAGACACACAACATCATGGACAAGAGAGAGACTTTCCAGTTGACGCATATGGTTGGTGTGCAAGTTGGCGAGTGCAGGCTTAGGGATGTTGAGAAATCTAGGGCATATGAATGAGACAATTTCTCTTGTAACGATAACTGCTTGTGAATGCTTTTTACTTTTTTAGATTAGGTTCTTCTCTTATCTTAGATTAGTATAGCGTTCTTCTTCTTCAAACAGCTATCAAAGCATAAACAATAAAGAGACAAGAGACAGAAGGTAGGCGCTCATCGAGGGCTAAAACCTCTCCAACTTGAGAGGAAAACCCAATTGAATTCTTCTTCTTATAGAAACTTCAAGTGATGAATACCAAGACCAAGACCCTTGACCTACTAACCACTCCAAGACCAAGTCACAAGGCTTCCTTGATTTGTTTCTTCTTCCTTGAGTCCTCCCTCCTGCACGACTATCCTTCAGATTTCGGCTTCTTGGATCAGACCTACAACCCTCAGCCTCTTCAGAAACCCTAGTTACAACACGTGTGATGGATGTTGACCAACTTTTGTACCTCGTTTTCCCTTTGCTTGGATGGAAAGATTTCCTTTTGTAATTCAGCTTGATAAATACTATAACTTCCCCTTTGATACGGCTACTGAGATAACTTTGCTAACTTCGGCCCCTTTTTTGCAGCAGATGACACTAATTTCCTTCGCACGTGTGAGGTGTATTAGCTCAAAATAGATCAGAAATAACTCGGATATGCTTCTCCTTCTTTCACTTGGGGATTAGCTTCCTTTCTTATGATCTTCGCACTTCTATCTCTCTTGCCTTATGCTTGGTCGAGTAGTGACCTAATGGAGGTCGAGATCCTTCAATATATAGTGATCTACCTATAGAAATAAGCCGACTTGTGCCAAGGGGTAGGCCGACTTGCCATACTAGAAACATCTTCATCTCTTTTGAAGGCCAACATGAGGTATAGCTTGTGACAAGGTCTTGGAGGGTTTGTGATACAATAAACTTCACTTTTTACAATGTATATCATGCCCAAATGGGTCTTCAATCTTTGACATTGACTCATTACACTTTATGACATGATGACCAACCCTAAAGGCTCACAATGGGAGCCTTAACTATAAAATAAAATTCTTTTAGCATTAAACCCATGACTCAAGCATTAGAAAATAATTTTATTTTCTTCTTTACATCAATTACATAAAATCATGATTACATATGTCATTATGAAGACCAAACCTAGTTACATTTTTCAACAAGGGATGGCATGGTCTACTACAGAGGTAGCATATTTTCCGCCCTTGAGTACACACTTGGCGAAACAATCATGAGGGAGTTGCATGACATACCTTTGGCAGCACATTCTGAGGCATTGCATGAGCATGAGGCACAGCAGATGGTAGACCTCTTTTATAGTTTGGCGCATAGGCTCCAGGCTGTATTTGGATGCATCATTAGAAGACAAGATAGCAAATTTCGCTATGCAACTGGCAGGAGCAGGGCAGTTTAGTGTACACTAGGTTGATTATCGATACATGGTGTCCATCTATTTATTACATGCAGGGATTGGAGGAGAGGCACGAATGGGTTCCAACAGTTATCAACACTATGCAGCAACAATCAGTAGAGATTGGGAGTTGTGAACTTCTGATTTGGTTTTGGAATCTGAGAATCCAGTTGGGTGATAGATAACTCCAGTTCTCGATTATGACAGCAAGTGGTCTAGTTGATTTTGCGGTTGTCACGTGGAGGGTCAATGAAACCTTCCCCACATGGAGAGACAAGTTTTCCCTGTTGTTGCTCAGGATTGAGTCTAGTTGTAGTTCAATAGACTCTAACCTCGTTAAGGGTTCAAACCTTATAAATATTTTGTTAGGTGGTTCTAGGTAAGGAGGATTCAATATGAGCACGATGAGGAGTCAGTTATGCCCAGAGTGACACAGCGTCAGCATGGCAGTTTCTTTTTGAGGTTAGCATGGGACCTTGGCATTATAGGGCTTGGAAATTCAACTACCATTAGGGATGAGTTAGTTTTTACAGGGGGAGATCACTTAGATCTTCCATTAGGCTTTAGTTTTACGGAAAGCCTTTCGCCCCTTAGTGATTCGCTAATGATATGGGGCACTTCACTTTTATGGTAGGATGATTAGCAGGAGGAGGTCATGGTTAGCTCATGCGGACGAGGATTCTTCTCTACGAGGATTGGATTGTATCTTTAGGATTCCACTCTTGAAGTACACGAGATTGGTTTGTCAATAGGGCAGTGTCTCAAGGAGCCGATCAGGATTTTGCATTGTCGAGATGCTCTACTTATTGGCAGTATGCAAAGGGCTTTTGGTGACTATGACTTGTTGGACAGTACGTGGAGCGAGGAATGTTTCACATTGATCAGGATGGTTTGGGGCCCTGGTATCATGGAATTCATTCTTATTGGGATGGTACAACGGCATGGAGTTTCTCAGTGGTACATTTGGGGCCCTGGTATTAGTTTCAATTTGGGTCAGCTTGTGGAGCAACAACTGGTGATGGAATTGCTTGAGGACAAGCAATTTTGGGGAGGGAGGATTGTAACGTCCCCAATTATTTGAGCATGGAGATATTGTTCCACTACCTAAGTGTCTCCTTTAGGCTAGCAATAGGAGAAAAATAGGGGAAAATTTACTAAGGGGGCAAAAAAGTTTTGCCCAACTTTATTTTAGTATTAAATAAAAAGGGGCAAATATGATTGAATAAAAGGGGCATTATTGGATGAAAAGGAGTAAAAAGTCATTAGAGAGAACAAGTGGCTTTGTCAATAAAATAATAATAAAAAAAATATAGAAGATTGGAGAAGATTCGATGAATGTTATAAAAAGGGAGAGAAGGTCACTTCTCATTCATTCTGATTGGTTATTATTTTTTGGCGATTGGATTATGGCTCAAATGAGTCTAGCTCAAGGGTTTCAAGGGAAACTCTCAAACTAATTTCGGTGGACTTTGAGTGCCACCCTAGCTACGAACTAGTCAATTTCAGTGGTCTTCCATAGCCACCCTAGTTGGCTCATTGAGGAAGTCACTCAGACTTTCCTATTGTGTTTATTGTAGGTGATTTTTCAGTTGATCTCCAAGTACCAAAGGAAATATATTTGTCGGAGTTATATTGTTTGCAAGTGTTGATCAATCCATTCTCCAAAGGTTGAGTTCATCTTGCTTCAATATTGTTGGCCAAGTTATTACAGTTGAAGGCCAAGTGCATTTGTTTTAGAGGTTGAGTGCTTCTCTTCTAGAGGCTGAGCAGACATTATCTTGAAGGTCGAGATCAGCAAATAGCAGCAGGACAAGAGCCATCTTCTATTCAAGGCCGAGAACACTATCATTCAATGGGCTGAGAGCATCATTAAGTGGGGATCGAATTGCTTTGTTGGAAGGTCAGTTATTAAGCCCAGAAATAAGGAGGTCGAGAGCTATTTACTAGAGGACCGAGAGCCTCATCTTCTACAGGTCAAGAGCAATTATCCTAGAGGGCCGAGAATTGCTTCCATTAAAAGGCCGAGTCTCAGCAAAATTCAGGATGGTCGAATTCCTCATATTTCTGGAAGGCTAAATAAGTCTCTCCTAAAAGTTGAAATTACATCTATTAAGGAGGCTGAGATCACTCACATTCAGAGACAGAATTGCTTCAAAATTAGTTGATCGTTGAGGGCTGCATCTACAAGCAAAGTCAATCTATTCTGAAGGTCGAATATACCCTCCTTATTCTGAGGTCGGGGTCATCATATATATCATTATCTGCATCATACATTCCAGGAGCTGAATTGTATTTAAGGAGACTAATTTCTGAGTATTGTAGTCATCTTTGGGAGGCTGAAACCACTATATCTTAAGGAGACTGAGTCTCAGATCACAGAAGTCGAGTTTCTTACTGTTCAGCGGACCGAGTCATCATTTCTGGAGCTAAGTTTGGACAGTTGTTTGGTGATCGAATATATGGGTTATACATTTTGAGAAGGCCGAGTTTCCAGATCTTAGAGGCTGGATTCATCAATTAATCTAGAGCTAAGTTTCCATATCAGAACAAGGTGCCAAGATATTGTAGCAGAGGTGTCCAGATTGTCATTATATTGCTGAAGCCAGTTGGGCAAAGCATTATTCTGAAGATTGTGTTGCTATTGTTATTTTGAAGATTATATTGTTGGAGCTACACCAGGTTCCTCAAATTCAGATTCATTGTGCATTGTAATTCTCCCCTACAAGTTAATAGAATTTCTATTTGCCTACCAAATGTATTGTTATGGCAAGTGTTTCTACTATGTCTGTGATATGTTTGACAAAAGTTCTGTGCATTAACTGCTTGTTAAAAGGCATCAACGAAAAGTTTGAAAATTTTTGAAAAACAAATTGCATATTTCAGCTTGCGTATATTCCAAGATCAAGGACTGAGATTAAAACATAATTAAAAAAGTAAATACCTTAATTTCTAATGTTTCTTTAGCTCAATTAGCCAACATAATAATTATGTGCTTTTCTTCAGTTAAAACTAAGGCTAAGTTACAAATGCAACTTGCTCACACTAGAGCAAGTGTCTACAAAGATCTTGGGCAACTTTTGCACGCCTAGACACTTAGGCCTCTATAGAAGTGTCTGCACAAACTACAAACATCAACACTCCCACTTAGCAAAGGATGTACCTCTACCCCCTGGAACTGCTTCCACTGCCTTGGTTGCTCCCTTTGAACCAAAGGCCTTCCCTGCCACCTAGTCTAGAAACGTCCTAAAAGTATTGCTCCCCTTGGCCTAGATCCTAGAAGCCTCCTGCTCCTGAACATCCTGTAAGGTCATCTCATACCAAGAACCTTGACAGATTTGGGGTAAATTGTCAATTACTCCTCCTCTCTTGAACTTGAAGGCTGACTCTGTCTGAGCTTCTCAACCTTTAGAACTTCCTGCTCCTTGTTCTTTGTTGTTACTTAGCTTCTTGCCATCGCTAAAATAGGTTGGCCCTCTGGCCTATACAATTTTCTCTCTCTAGCTCCAATGACTTGGCCTACATCAGAGCTAGATGCCTTAGAGTCTAATCCATGTCTATCCATCTAGGAAGGCTACACAAAACCCCTTCTTCTCAATCATTGAGATTGAGAACAAACTCCACCTAAGTTCCAGCACCCATAGCATGTCCTTCACTTCCATCTTGTCTCCTGACTCAAGTGGAAATACCACTATTCAAACCCCTTTTACTGCATGTTTGGCATCATTGCCAAACTCCACATCCAATTCTGAGTTCCACTTGGTCACGCTGTCAAATTATTTTTGTGCTCCTGTCACATGTCTTGTGCTCTACTACCTAGTAGCCACACACCTACTAATAAGGTGCTCAAGAAAAGGTAGGAAACAAGTGAGAACTTCATTCCAAACTTCTTGGAAAACCCTTCCTAAGTTTTTGTCGATGTAGATACACTTGATTGCATGCCTTTCCTCCCTTCTTCCTCTCTAGCCACTGTGAAGCATAGCGTCTTGTCTTATGACATGAGAAACACTTGACCTTAGTCAAGTCCTTCAGCAATGAGGCTGACTCCTCACTCCTACTCAAACTCTTTTCTTTTCCCTTTACGATTAGAGCCACATTCTCGCCATCTTCCTGCTTGTTGATCTTGCCCTTTGAATTTACCCTGATTTCCTCTTGACCGTAGTCATCCCTTGGCCTATCAAATATGGGTAGTTTACCTCGAACATAGACTACTCTAATGAATGGACCCCATGCCTCTAAGAACCCATTCAACACCACATTTCGTAGTTCCCAGTCTTCCAATTTTTCTCCCACAGTTGCAAGTTGATCACAAATTTGCACGATCGTCATCAAATAACTCATCACCAAGTCAAACTTGGCCATCTACGTAGTTTGTGAGCATATTTTTCAGTATCATCTTCCTATTTATGGTCTTGCTTTGGTATAATCCTACCAAGGCTTCGAACATCTCCTTGGTTGTCTACTTCTTGGTTAAGTGAGGGATCAAATGATCCTTTGTGGCATCCAAGAGTACCATGTGTGCATTTATCTCCTTGTTTGCTAGGATGGCCTTCTCCTGAGGATCTTACGGCTCTAGGATCTCAGTCTCAACCTATGTTACTTGGGAGCGGGAGCAGAAGTGGGGAGCGGGAGCGGAAGCGGGAGCGGGAGCGACCATTTTCAGAAGCTCCCGGTTTGGGAGCGAATCCGGGAG
>APFE031377937.1:36524-95247 GCA_000404065.3 Pinus taeda
TAATACTCAATAAACTAAATTAAATTCCCTAAATTACTACCTAACTAAATTAAACTAGCTAGATTAGCTAAATTATTAAGTTACTTACCTCTGCAGGCTTGCTCATCGCTCCTCGCTCTTCAGCACTTGCTCCTTGCTCCTTTGCTCCAAGCTCTTGCTCCTCAACCAAATCAAACTTTGAAAATGAGATTTTTTTATGCCCTTTGGGCTTTTAAAACAATTTTTTTTTTTTAATTTTATTTTTTTTTCGGGTCCGCGGATTTTTTTTCCGCCAACCCGCTCCCGGCCCGTTTAAAATCGCTCCCGGAGCGATTTTTTAAAGCCCGGGAGCGATCGGGGAGTGATCGCTTTAAAAAGCGCTCCGGGAGCGACAGCGTGACCGCTCCCTAGGGGTCGCTCCCGAAAACAACAGGGAGCGAATTTTTTTTGGAAGGGAGCGCGCTCCCGAAAATCGCTCCCGTCCGGGAGCGATTTCGGGAGCACGCTCCCAAGTCGCTCCGGAGCCGCTCCCGCCCGGAGTGCGCTTCAGGAGCGGGTTCGATTGGGGGGGGGGGCGCTCCCCCGCAACTATGGTCTCAACAATCTCCCAAAGATCATTTTCCTTGAGAACAAGGTGACCCTAGTCTTCCAAGGTAGGAAGATTAAAGCTGTTTAATATGTCTTCAAACCAAAGACCTATTGCAGTCATCTTGCCAAATTTTGTTGAAGAATTATTTGCCTAGTCCTTTAGGCACCCATCATTTGACTGTTGTAGTCTGGAAACCTCGCAAAATTTGTTCCCTGCAGCAACCTGTCATAACTACCTCTAAGCGTTGTGGCTTAACACCTTGACGCACCTATAGCTCGTGCACTTTGGCTAGCTCACGCCTGACCCAATAAAATCTTCTTTTCGTCCTTTGTTGCTCGGCTAGTCCTTGACCCATATGCTGCAGCATTTTGTGGCAGCTAGCTTCCTCTGCATGGTGTGTCTTCTCTTCCTCCTTAGCCTTGATTTTATAAATTTTCATTAAGCTAAATGCCTAACCCTAATCTTCAAAATGATTGATGGCTGAAATTAGATCTCACCTCACTTGAGATCAAGGGCTGAGATTAAAACATAATTACTAAAGTAAATACTTTACTTTTTCTAATATTTTTTTAGCTTCAATTAGCAAACATAATGATTATGTGTTTTTCCTAAGCTAAAACTTTGGCTTTTTCCTAAGCTAAAACTTTGGCTAAGTTACAAATGCAATTTGCTCACACTAGAGCAAATGTCTAAGGAGATCTTGGGTGACTTCTGCATGCCTAGGCCCTAGACACTTAGGCCTATGCAGAAGTACCAACCCGAGCTACAAACGTCAACACTTCTGTGATGTTGAGTCCTTCCCCATGGGGAACTCAAGCTCATATAACAACCATTCTAGCTTTCATGGACTTGGACTTTATTGATTAACCTACTACTTGTATGATGTAACTATCTTGAACTCTGTTGTACTTATTTTTTATGTGAGATAATATATGAAGCATTTTCAAAAAAGAAATATTGTAGTTCTTTCTCAAGTTCACAATATGCTATTATGTAGTAATCCCATTTTCAAAATGCCAATCTAAAAGAAAGATTCTTTTTTGAGCAAAAATGGATTTTCAATAGCAGATGTTCTGGCTTCTACCTTTAGCCGATAGAAATGCAAGAGAAAGAATTCTAATATACCCTGTCTTTCACAATGGCCTACAGAAAGGTACTTTTACAAGATTTGCTCAAGAACTGATACATGTGCAATGACACAATAGCTTAAAGCAATTGCATCATTCTATATGAAACCGATACCCTTATATATGCATAACCATATGAAAAGTTCATGTATCATGTGTCTTCTAATAACTAATTATCATAATTACCTAACATGAAAGACCATCCTTATTTGAGCTGCAGTAAAACTACTTTTCAACATTTGAGTTTGAGTAAATCCTAGGACCCACAAATTACTGACTCATGTATTTATTTATATGAGGTACTTCCACAGCAATAAAATCAAATAATTGCACTTCTAATATAAGTCAGGGAATTTATGTGCCACGTGTACCATATTAATCTATCACTCTATAGACAGCTATTACACTGACTATATACTTTGCCTCCTCCATGGAACACAACTTCCCCAATAGGAAGCTACAACAGCTTTCTTTCATTTTCAAAAGATATAATTAATGTTTACTAGACTCATGCCATGTTATACCTGATGGAAGAAGGGCTATGTGGGATGTAAGTCGCCTGACAGGCATTTCGATCTTATGGAAACAATGCTATTGGGCACTTTTCATGAGCTGTAACACTTCATTTGATTTGGAAGAAGTTGCTGTATTTAAATCAGACTTGGCTATTGACCTCTCAGACAGAATTGCCTTTTTTGGAAAAGATGTACACACTTAAGTCGGTGCCAAAGTGGATTTGGTAGCCGTTTTTCCTATGTAGGCAGGGGGGCTTTTATCTCACCACTCTGGCCCTTGGATGTAACAATCTTGGGTCTTGACTGAACATGTATCTTGCTGTAATATGTGCAGCATTTCCCAGGGAAAAAAATTTGAATCTTCTACTGAAATGCTAGAACTAGTTTTACACTGAAGATAAGAATAAGGAAACCAGTAAAGTTCAACATCAACTCACGCAAGATCTCCTCCCACAAGCAGCAAGTCGCCACGAGGCAGATCATTGGAGTGGTCCTCAATGCTTACTCTTAGAGAAGGTTGGGCAAGCAGTCGAGCTACACTGTAGGAGGAGTTTCCACCATCCCCGGTATCTGCCATGAAGTCAAACCACAGTTCTTCTCTTGCGCTGAGGTGATCATAAAGAAAACCTTCTTTTGCCGAACTTTCTTGAGCCCTACTCATTGCTGCCTAGACCATAAAACATTCATAAAATGCAGATCAAGTGCAGGGTCAACAAACATTTCAAAGATTGTGGGATAGAATTTGGAATAACATAAAACAATCTAAATTGATCTCAGAGGGTGAGATCTTGGCATTTCCCCAGAATTACCTGCATCATCCGCATATCAAAGCGACCAACAAATAGGGTTACAGATACCAAAAGGTCAAAAAGTGTCTTGACCAAATCAGCTGATGTCCTGCACCATAGATTCTTGTCATCACAAATCCACAATAATTTTTTCAAACACCATTATCTTGAAAACCATGTAGTAACATGCATACCCTGAATACCAAGGAACCATGTCCAGAAAATCTGGTGACATTTGTGTCTTCTGGTACTCCAAATTTGACAGAGATTCAGGGTGTGTCAAAGTCCAACTGTACATTGTCAAATTCCAAGTTAACTAGAGAGGTTTTTTAGTGTATAATATAAGCACAGAATGAAAGAGTAGGAAAATGAGGGATGTTGTTTACTTCCACAAGTTAAGATACATGTTATGATAGATAGATAAAGGATGATGGATATATCTGACATGAAAAAGGATAATACACCAAACCTATATGCACACTTGAGAACGCATACACATGCAAACATATTTGCATACACAGAGGCACTCAGATATAACCAATGTATGTATTTAGGACACAGACAAACGTGCATAGATTTATGTATGTTGTACATTCATATGTATTTAAAAATCTACAAGACAATGTCATGACCATGTTAAGGCATACCCAGTTGATCGTTCCACCACATAATTTGCAATGTATAGTCCTATAAATGTTGCCCAAAGAGAATAAATTGGTGATATAGTGTCAGAAGGCCCGACACATGCTTCATGGCAAACTAACTGTAACAAGAAATGAAAAAAAATCATCTAAGAACCCAACTGAGTATGTGAAGCAGTTCAACTTAAAATAAAAGTAATTGCATCCTATCATTATTGAGAACTTAGGATTTAGCTAAACTTTAAAGTCAAAATTCAGGTCAACCACTGTACAAAGTTGTATACAAGGGGACAGATTCTAGAAACAAAGAACAAAGAATACTTATAAGTGAGAAAAACATACCTCACCATAGATAACCCACTTGGAAAATACAGGATAATCGCTTGCAGATCCAACAGGAGCAAACCAAGTAGAGCAAACTTGCTCTTTCAGCTCATGCATATGAGTCAACCCTGAGTACCAGGTAGCATCATCTGGTTTATTCAATGAATCTACAACTAAACGACCTGAATGTCTCCTTCCAAACCACTTACTTCTCAAGGAAGCTCGATTACCACAATGGCTGTAGAAAACACAACAGGCTATACTTAAAACCTGCAGCATTGATAACAAAACTGTCAATTTTTTAGCTCAAAACTACTGTTTTTACAGTATTAAACATGAGATGTTTCAATAATTCAAGAAGTTCTTACAGCGCTGTTTTGTAAAATGGTAAGAATTTCTGGTCGTTTGCCTGCTACACGAGCAACAATGCCCATGTACCACAGACAAATAAATGTAATATGGAAAACGACAAGAGCCAGCACTGATGACAAGAATAATGTTAAAAATAAAGATAAATTCATCTTTATATCAATTCCCATTGTCTGGAGACTCGGAAGATGATACACTGCTGAAATTAAAAGCCATATCACATACCTGCAGGAAGGTTAACCCATTTTCTTAAGATTGCTCTTAAAACAAACATGAAAGAAACCTCAGATTGCTACTACAGGAGCTCTGACATTGATAAATGGATAGTAGAAGAAAATATTAAATAAAAGTGATATGTGGACAAATAGGAACAAATACAATACCACCGACTGAAGTTGGAATAGCTTGGTTGAATGGTTTTCCCAATGAAAGGAGAGGAAAAAAAGTAGAAAAATCCGAATAAACATGCATACATCGACCACCACTTTATATTATTGTCCAGTTTATTGATAAGAGAGTGCATGTTATCAGTTGATATGAAGAAAAGACATCCAGCAGCAACTGCAAAAATGGCATGCTGAGAATGCTCATGTGGATAAGGATATTTAGGCCTCAAGATTGTTCTAACCCTTTCCATTTGTAGAGAATCGATACTTGTGGCCTGTTGAGAATATAATTAATCTTTTTTACAAATGGATTGAATCAATTTTCGGACTTATCTATTCAACATCAAAGTCAGCTCCCAACTGCAAATAAGGAGGCAGAAAATCCATGCCCTTGTAAATCAGCATCAATGCTATGAAGAGAGAACAAGAATCTGGCTCTGCAACTGTAAAAACAAAAGATATCGTGTATCAATGAACGTTTCACTGATGTTAAATAACTTCAAACACAACCATAATTGCCATCTAAGCAGTATCCTGACACATTTATATCGGCAAACATAATGAGCTATTCCAACAAAAGGATCACCCGACAAAGCATAAATAATGTTAAGCAATAGAAATTCATCTAAAAAATGCATCACAGGATTGACGTATAAGTTGCATTCACAGGCAGGAGAGAAAACACCATCCATCTTGCACTGTGGAATAAAAAGCTTCTGAAATAAAAGTAGGAAAGCGTAGCAAACTATTTAAAATTTTCCTGAATTTTAATCATTTCCTCTGAAAAAGAAATGAATAAACTAGGTGTAATATAATTAATAAAAAGGAGCCTGGAATTAAATTTGAACATGAAATAACAATATATCCCTTGTCAATCTAATACAGTATATCCAGACTAACACCACAAGTAACTAACAGACGATACCTCCTCCTCTATATCTAGAACTTTTCATATTAAATAGTTGGAAATGCATTATGCAATCATTCATCTTCACTGGGGTTAGTTCAACTGGTTGCAGCTAATGTTGTTGGGCATTTGGCTGGTTTCATGTAATCTCCTCTTCCATTGATTGCCCAAGGGAGCACGTAGTAGCCTATTTAACCCCGTAGGCTATAGTTTTTTCAAAAGGGGGGAAATCATTATTTAATGTTACTTAGGTAACATTAGATAATAATAGTTGAATTTGGGGCAAATGGAGGGAAACTTGCTAGCCACTCAAAATTGAAATTAGAAGGGTAAAGCCCCAAAGAGAAACTATAAAAGGAAGGGAGGAGAGTCATTATGATCATCATGGTTTGTTATTCTTTCTGATTTTGAGCTGAGGCTCTTGGAGGGTTTTAAACTTTTAAGACCCCTTTTTCTCTGATAGGTTTTGGTGGTGAAAGATTTCACCCTAGCCAATCCTCCTATCTTCTTGCTACAGGACCAAATTCTAGCTGGTAAATTAGCTTTTTGTGGCAGCGAGGGTCTTCCTGAGGCAGTGGCCAAGCTTTCTGTGGCAGCGAGGGACTTCCTGAAGTAGCAGTCTAGCTTTCTGTCACAGCAAGGGTCTTCCTGAGGCAGCAGCTAGCTTTTCTGTGGCAGTATCTAGCTTTTCTGTGGCAGCTGTCTTCTGAGGCAACGGTCTGGCTTTCTGTGGCAGCAAATGCCTTCCTGAGGCAGCAGTTTGATTTTCTGGGACAGTGTAAAGCTAAGAAGCCTTCTTTTGAGGCAGCAGGTGGCCTAAAGGGCCACAATCAGGAGACAGCAAGGGATTAAGGGTAAATTCAGGGGTTAGCTGCACTACGGACTGAGGCAGCAAGGGTGAATAAGGGTGCAAGGCAGCAGCACTGCCTGCTGGTGTGATTTTGGTGGAAGCAAAGGGATAGCTACAGTTTGTAAACCTAGAAACTAATTTTACGTAATTGGGAAACTATGGAGTTGTAAGTTTGTTAATTGCTTGTTAAATTGGCCCTACTAATAATGTTTGTTGGCAAAATCAGCTGTTGTTTGAGTTCTTGTTTATACTACTTGTGCATCATTGTTTTATAGATTGAAGAAGTATTGCAATACTGTTATAAAATACAATTTTCTCGTTTTATCTGAAACCCTAACTTAGAATTGGACCGTAAGGGTAATCTCTCTAGGAGGGATACCACATTTCATGCCAGCAGGTGACTCAAATCCCCCTCAGTGAGGCTTGTTGCTGCCTAAATCCACACCTGGGATATCATGGAGAAAATTCCTTAACTCTACTTGGTGCAGCCTTAGGAGCAAGTTTTGAGTTGAGCAGTTGTCACTCAAATCTCAATTCCTCCGTCTAGGCTAACTCCTAGTGAAGCCAAGGGGGATGGACCCTATTGAAATAAACTAAGGCTTGACTAATCAACGTTAAACAAGTCAAGTTCAGGAGTTAATTACAATGACCAAGATACATCCAATTCTCAATATGTAAATTGCAGCAAATAACTTCAAGGCATGTACATCAATTTCATAGGCATAATAATCATGATCATTCACAAGTAAAGATATTGCAATAATGAACAAGATGAAGCAAATGTAGACCAGTGCCCAATGTACAGTACTTGCAAAAGTAAATTTCCAAGTAAAGAACAATGACTTTGAAAGTAAAGAGCTTGGAAACTAAAAGATGATTGCCCAAAAAGGAAAATGCTTTGAAAGTAAAGATAATTCCATGAACAACAAAGTCCTTGAAAAGGAAATGACTTGGAAATATAAATGACAAAATTTTGAAAGCAAAGGCAATTGATCAAGTATGAGATTGCTGAAATCAAAATGCTTTGGTGTGTCTTGGTTCGTTTTAGATTAAATTAGGTTGTCGCTAGAGACAAGTTAATTTCAATGATGATTGCAAAAGACCAAAACTTATCTAATGTTTAGCTTTCCCTCCAGGCATTATCTTCGTTGGGTTAAGGAAAACTGCAGGGAGGTCCAAAGGAGGAAGCTAAGGCTCCATGCCCTCCCCGGATTCTCACAAGCAGTCCACTTGCAAGTAGATCCAACATTGGGTAACCTGATTTTGCAAGTCAAGTGTTTACCAATTGCACCCAATCCCAGAATAAGAAGACATAGGAGGAAAAGGGTCCCTAATTAGTCTATTCAACCAACAAATGGATGGAGATTAATTACTTCTTGAAAGGAAAGAAATCTAACTTATACAATTAAATCAAAAACAAAATTACAATTAATCTAATGACCTTCAAATGGAATGTGAATTGAATCAAGAAAAGTGACTTGCTCAAATGAAAAGTAGTTGCTACTCTAAATTGCAATTAGAACGAATTAATGAAGAAAACTTGAAACTAGATTAGATTGCATTAGATTGTGTGAAATAAAAGGAAAACTAAGCTAGATGCACAATCTGATTACCTACTCTATGTTAGTTTGATCAATGACAAGAAAGAGGAAATTGCTCAAGCACAACCACAAGACAATTCCCCAAATGGGGGAAGAGGGATGCTTAGGGGGGAAGAAATCCCCTAACTCCCCAAAAAAATCAGCACTTTATTGATTTAGATTACAATGCTTGATTAGATCCTTCACAAAGGGAAGAAATCAAAATCAAGAGAAAATAGGAGCTCTTTTGCCACAAAAAGGGAGGAGAACCAATTTAAGAAAGTTACAAGGATCCTTTGAAGGATCAAAGGATGAAAGAGCCCCTTTTTGAGAGGTTACAAGGTAGAAATGTTGGTTTTTTGCAAGAATTGGATATAGGCAGTCTTTTGGTGCTCCAATCCTTCAAATCAGGGAAAAAACCACCAACATTTCCCCTTGTTCTGTCACAGGTCTGCAAAATCAGCGAGGTAATTATGTTGGAAAGTGCTCAAAAGATTATTAGAACTACCTAAGACTACTATCATGTGATATCACAGATGGATTTGCCTCAGTGTCAGAAGGATTATCACAGATTGATTTGACTAGAGGAGATTGACACATTTACCAAAGAACCCATGTTGATTTGGCTTATCACAGATTGATTTGACTAGAGGATATTGACACATTTACCAAAGAACCCATGTTGATTTGGCTGGACCATGCTAATTTGGTCGGGTAAATGCTCCAAGGATACTCACATTGCCTACTCCAGGATGGAGTGATCTAAAGACATGCATGTGAGAAGTCACAAAGCCTACTCTAGGATGGCGTGATTTATAGATGTGCATGTGAAAAGACACTACATCAACATAGCAACCTCATGAACTTTTCTTGTGGAGGAGAAATTTCAGCTAAGGAGAAATATGTTGCAGCTGCCAGCTAAGGAGAAGACCTCCCTCACTAAGAGGGAGTGTTGATTTTTTGGGTAGTATCGAGAGGTATTCCCGCATGCCTAAGTCGACCTAGAAGAATTATGAAGAATTAAATAAAATAAGATAAAAATTGAATGACAAGTGTTGAAGAATGTAACTAGTGTCGGTCCTCATAACTGTATTTGAGTCATGATGAGATGTATTTGTCAAAAGAAAGAAAGAAAAAATTATTGTAAAAGAAAATTGACTTCTTAAAGCATGTGTTTCATGCTTGGGTCATTGGTCAATAGGTCAAGGCACGCATTGTGTGCTCTAGGATTTTTGTATCATATCAAAGTCAATGTCATAATGTAAAAGACCCTTCATGGGCACCTAAAGTCAAAGAAGTAGAATTATTTTGTGTCAAAGAGACTCCTCCACCAAGTCAGCTCCCTCTCCTATATGTCAACCTGACCTACTCTACAAGTCGACCTCAAATGGAGCTTCAAACCACTATTAATAGCCAGTCATTCGACCTATTGAGGAACATGCATAGATGACATTCGATGTGCAGCTAAGGAGTAATGAAGTGTGAAATACAAGGAGAAGAGTCTATCTTATGCCAAGAAGGAAAAGAAGCCAAGCAAAAGCCTGAAATCAATGATCCTAAGCCACATGTGCAAATTTTCTGATGGATTGCAGGGCTGAAAAGGTGCAGGAAACCGAAAGTTGTAGAAGGAGGAAGAGGGGCCAAAACCCTAGTTTGCATGATAATTTTTCTTTGACTAAACAGTTTGACTTGTTCATGGGAGGCTGACTTGGTGGAGTGAAGGAAGTCATTTGTCTTGGTCTTGGGTCCTGGTTGTCTCAATTTGATTTGAATCTACTAGTGGAAGAGTCTAACTAGGTTTTCCCCATCACAGGGGTTTTGCTCTGGCTGAGTGCCTACATCTTGTGTCCTCTTTTGTAATCTTCATTGTTTGGCATTTGTCTTGATGAAAAGAATATAATAATTTGAAAGAAGAACTAATGAGTAAACAATCACAAGAAAATGTCAAAGTAAGAGAAATCAACTTAAGAAAAACCCTTAGTTGTTGCCCTAATGGATTTCTCAACATGGTATTAGAGCTAAGGACAGACATCTAAAGTCAGCTAGAGAAGGATCACATCTTCAAAGATAAAGAGTCTACTTGTAACATTCCTCAAGGTCGAGTTTCTAGAGAAAAAATTGAGTTCCAAAAGAACACTTTTTCTGGGCATACCTTCAAGCATTTACCTCTGTAATAAGGCCACAGGCCTCAGGCCTGAGCAAAGATAACAAAGAAAAATTAGGAATATGGAAGCATTGATTCTCAGGACTGAGAGGCTAGATTAATAGCCCTTTCAAGACTGAATCCCTTGATGAAAAGATCGAAGTCCTGGGCTTAGATGTTATGATCTGAAATCTCTCCAGAAGTCTGAAATTTTGTGTCACCTAAGGGATCCAAAATCTTCAGAAGTCCGTGCATAACTGTGGGTAGTCACTCTGTATATTTTAGAGGCTAGTAGAAGCCTTGGAAAGGATCATTTGTTGATAGATCCAGACAAAATGTGTTTTATCCATTGTAGGCCTAATAGGTAGGCATATCCTGAAGCTATAAGAAGGAGCCTAGACTCCCTCAAAATTCTAAGTATGCTTTGAAGGCCTGAGCTGTACCCTCCACATCCCACAAAAAGGAGTCAAAGACTTGTTAGTCTCAAGGCCGAGTCCTTTTAATTAGTTTATCACCTATATACAGTGACCATAGTTAGAGTAATTTAGCATTCCTAAGACATATACATATTCATGTAATTCATACTTGAACAGTGGAATAGGAAAGTTGTCTTCTGAAGTCTCCTCATTGATTAAGTGATACAATGAGCCTACTTAAAGAGACTGATATCAGTATTTGAAAAGGGCCCTAGCGAAAGGGTTATCTCAAGACTACATAGCAAGATTCGAAGTCCATCAATCTCGTCTAGTGTACATCCCTTGAAAAGCAGTTAATCCTACTTTTGAAGTCCTAAACTTGAGAATTAGACTACAAGAGATAAGCTATCCAGCAGTGAAAGAAGATTCTATTGTTGAGCAAAGCATATCTCAAAAGGGAAAAGTCTATTTGAAGACATGTAGCAAGCTCATTCTTACTACAGTCAACAGAAAGCATCAAGCCTGGAGTCCTCATCTAACTGAAGTATTGGTATTTCTCCTTTTGTTTTAAGTCATATAATATTTGCAAGAAAAAACTACAAGTTCAAAGGGATGTCAATCCTTCAATCACGAAAGACAAGGTATGTATAGAATATTCATTTGTTAAAAGTATGAAATATGGTAACGTTATTCGCTTGTTTCCTAAAGTTTAGGGTTTGTAAAATATATATAGCATTCCTTGGCAAGAATGAGATGAAATGATTTTGACGTATTAGGGTTTGTACTCAAAATCTTCATATTCTAAAAGTTTATTGGAAACCCTAGATTATATTCTTGTGCTTGTATACTTTTGTTGGTAAATATTGTAGGTAGCTAAATTGTTGATGCCATACCTCATGAAAGGGAGTCCTTCAATTAGAAAATCCTACAAGGTCTGGAAAGGAAGAATCTCAAGGTATGTATAAAAATATGTAATTGGTCTTACATCAAAAGGTACAGTCATTTTGAAATTTGTTTTTATATTACTAACTCTCTCATGTCTAGAATTTTGAATCATAAAAGATTCTTGTTTGTAAGGGTGATTAATCTTTAGATTGAATCAACCCTTGACATACTCTGTATCTCTTGTTCACCTTGGTAAAACCCTAACCTTTAGGGTTCATTGTAAAACCCTAACCATTTTTATGCTTAGGGAATGTTGACAATAATGATGAAACCCTAGCCTACTAAGGGTTTGTTGATAAAGTCTAGAACATATAATGGTATCCTACTCCCTTGATGTTTAGGTTTTTGGTAATGCTATGAAGAAACCCTAGCCTTTTTTAAGGTTTGTCATTGATATCTAGGTTATATGATAAAACCCTAGATTTTTAGGGTGTGTTGAATTAGTGTTTACAAACAATAACCTTGTAATAGTTAAAGTAAGATCCTAGGAATGAAACCCTAGGTGTATGAGCTTCCGCATAATTGAAACCCTAGTCTGATCAAATTGTTGTATATCTAATTTTGGAGTTTGATGTGTGTATCTAGCGTTTACGATAAAAACCCTAGTAAGAGATTGATACAAGGGAGTAATAATGAAACCCTAGATATGAAATGCTAGAATGCTAACTTTATTTGATATCTATGATTTAGTTTTATTTATGAAAATCTAGGGTTTGTGACAAAACCCTAGTAAAGTTTGATATGAAATTCTAGAGCATAATATTGAAATCCCATATTAGTTACTGATATCTAAAGCTTTAAGTCTCAATGATGGAATCTAGGGCTTGTGACAAATCCCTAGCAAACTTGTTGAAGTCTAGATTATGAAAAGATGTAACTCTTAACCCTATTTTGATAAAAGCTAAACATCATGCTCCTGTATATTTGTACTTGTTTGTACTTGTTATTGAATATTTGCAAGTACATTGTCTTCAAAGGTGTTGAAGATGCTTACCTACCTCACACTTGTTGATGACTCGAGGATGATGATTGAGCATGATGGAAAGAGGGAGTTGTGAGAATCTTGAAGTATACATTGTTATTGACCATATTGTCAAGTAAGGATAGAAGGAATGATGTTCTGAAAGGTTGAGGTTCTCCGATGATATAACGATACAAATAAAAGAGCATGTATGGTTGGAAGAAAGAGGCTTCTTAGATAAAGAAAGGGTATATTTGTTGAGAAATCTAGGGCATAGCAATTAATTGATTTTTCTTCTATTAGTTACTGCTTGTGAGTGCTTTTTACTTCTTTAGATTAGGATCTTCTTTTACTTGGGTTATTAGTGTTCTTCTTCATCAAACAGCTACCAATGCATAAACCATAAAGAGACAAGAGACACAGAATATAGGCTATCAGCTAGGGCCAAAACCTCTCCCACTTGGGAGGAAAACCCGAACAAATTCTTCTTATAGAGTCTTCAATTGACGAATACCAAGACCAAGACCCTTGACCTATTTACCACTCTAAGACCAAGACACGAAGCCCTTTTCCTCTTCCTTGAGTCAAAGATAGTCAAACTCGTTGCTTCTTCTTCTTCTTCTCGACTTTCCTTTAGAATTTCGACCCCTTAATTTCGGTCTACAACTTTTGGTTCCAAACTAGAAACCCTAGTTTGTATAGATAGCCAATTATGAACCTTAACTAGCCTCTCTTTAGAAAGAGACCCCTTCCTTTTAATTTGGCTTCCCTTTGACTTGTCCTTCACCCAACTTGGTTACCTTTAGATGACTATAACCTTCTCGGCCTCCTTGTTGCAATAGACAGGTCTGCAACTTCACACGTGTGGAGATTACTTAGCCCAAAACAGTCCCAAAACAATGTTGAAACACTTCGCTCTTTCTTCCTCTGTCCTCATTGGTTATAGGGCTTATTCTTTATCACCTTCGCACTACTTAACTTCCAACTTGCTTCACTGAAAATATGTGCTCTAAAATGAGGCCAAGCGGCCTTATTATAGTTGTTTGCCATCATAATAAGTCGACTTGTCATCCAGCTAGGCTGACGTGTCATTTAGAGAGATGTTATTATTCCTTTTGAAGCCGACTTGAAGGGAGATGTTTATGCTTGTCTTGGAGAGCTATTTATACTTATCTAATGACTCATACAAAATGCAACATACCCAAGAAGGGTCCTTCATACATGACATTGACTCAATTTGAATTTTATGACTAGATGAAAAAACTTAAAGGCTCACAATGGGAGTCATTACTAAAAATAAAATTCCTTGCTCATGAAACCCATGAGACAAGCATTACAATAATAATTTTATTTTTCTTCCTTTCATCAGTTACATAAAATCACAATTACACATGTCATTATGAAGATCGAACCTAGTTACACTTTTCAACACTCCCTCTTAACTAGGGAGGTATTCATAATGGTACTTGGTCATTCTCAATCTGAAGAATTTTTCATAAGAAGAGTCGGATTGGTAACCCATTTGTTTAGCATCATATCAATTAGCATTGTCACATAGCAAGGCCTTGACTAACAGTTGTATCTCTCCACGGGATCTGAGCACAATGTTGGCGAGACCAATGATGTATAGACACCCTCATCATTGTCTCTCTCAGAACATACCCCACCCGGGTTCTCAAGGTGTGTTCCACCAGGACAATTCTTATCTTGGATTCCCATTCCTCAAAGAATATCGGTCCTCTACGACCACTCTTATCTTGGATGCCCTAACTCATCCTCAAAGAGTATCGAATGCCATATGTTTACCCAATCCTCTATTTTGTCTTCCCAAGTGAAGACAAGAATGATGTGTCTATCTCTCCCTCTTAATTAGGGAGGGCATATCAATTCCAATAAAGGAATGTACTCATTCCTACACAAGGAATGTACCTAAGCTCCCTCTTGGCTTAGGAATTTCCAAGTTTCTTCCAAGTAAGAAACTTGTTCCTAGGTTCCCTCTTAATTAGGGACCTACAGTAGCTCCTCAGGTGGAGATGATGGGACAACCAGCTGCTAGAAGAACTCCTCTTATGATGTCATGAACTTCTTTCCGTTATCTAGGAGTCTTCATGTTTGGGACTTCTACATAGGGCACCGACCATCCATCACTTTCCTCCATGAGTCAACCATGTCATCATCAAAAAGTGATCCATATCTCGCATTCCTTCATGCCATGTTTACTTAAGGATCTTTCATCCTACTACGTGTGCATCAGTGGTGGAAGACATCCACAGATCTTCCCTTGGCAGCCCTACATAAACCCATCCAGGTATTTGTTCAAAAATAAAGGAATGAACATTAAAATCAACATTACCTTTGTATCAGCATCCAACATACATATCGACACATCTTCCAAAGATATATATTGTCAAGAGTCTCTTTCTTTTTCAAACTCCATCAGAGTCTTCATATCTTCCAAGGAGATATCCTAGTCAAATCTTCTTGGTCTTTCGGATGTTGATTTCCTTTACCATGGTTGCATATTCCACGATCTCTTCCTTCCTTTATTCACAAATTTCATTTCCAAGAGCTTCCAATCAGAGTTCCTCAATTGTATTCAACCACCTCATACTTCATATGAGGACATATTATGTTGATTTCATCTAGTGAATGTGTGACCCATGCATTCCTGAATCCCTTTGAGGGAGGAGAGCCTTTCTTTTGATCATGCTCTTAAGATAGAGCATTGGTTCATGATATCTGCAACCATATGACATGACTTTCACAATATCAAATGTAAGCATACATACCTCATTTTTCCTTTGGGTCATCCAGACTTCCTACAGCAGCTTCCTTGATTGAAAGAGCTTCAATCCCTTGATCCACTTCACTTTTATGTCATCATGCCATCATCCCGTGAATTCCACAAGTTTGGAATTCTTGATGAAACACTCGCTTCCCCTCATGATCGGTGAACCTTTCAATAAAGATTCCATCAGAGAATCTTGAGGATCTAAAGTATCCCCATCAACAGATGTTTCCTTTTGACAAATGTATGATGAAACTAGTACCAGATGACCTTGCCACTTGTGTTTTCAATGAGATTCCCAAGAGCTATATCCTTGACTTCCATAGATTCTAAGCATCTTTCATGCTTCTCTATGATGATGTCCCGAGCTCTTGCTTTCAATGCTTCTATGATGCCTTGATGCACCCCATTATTCTACTTAGTGAATCATGATAGGCATATCTTACAACATAAGACTTAGGAACTTGAAAAGAACTTATGTGAGGAAGACTATCTCAATAATGGAGATCTATTACTTCCTCCTCCTTGAATTTCTTCTTTTCAGTTTCCTCCACTTCCTCAGTGATGTGGACTTCTTCTCTTCCTCTTGTGTTATTGTCCTTCTTGAGCTTAGGACAATCTCTCCTATAGTTCCCATATTCTTGACACCCATAGCATTGTATTTCAACCATGTTCTTCTTCTCTTTTTGAGGACCAAACTTTCCAAATTTTCCCTTTGTCAACATAGCATATGCTTGATTTTGCTCACCTGCTCCCACATCAGATTTGGCCTTTAGTCTAGATTCTCCAATCTTGCACAGTGACTATAGATCTTGGAATGGAGTAACTTCTTTCTTCCCATAAATTCTTGAAGTAAAGTTACCCCACTCTTCTGGTAGTGCATTTAATACCATTGTAGTCATTTCTCTATCAGACAAGACTTCTCCCATATCTTGTAGTTGATCCCGGATTTCAAATATCCTCATAAAGTATGAGGCTATTCCATCTTCCCCTGACATCTTCAGCTTGTAGATTTCTTGCCTTAATGAGATGACTTCTCCAGTAGTGCTTACAGAATACAACTCTACCAGTTTGTCATAGATTTCTTTTGAAGTTTCGAGTTTAGATGCATATGGGATGAGGAGATCCTTGATGGATTCTATGAGAATCCTTTAAGCCCTAACTTTCCCTTTCATATACTTGGCAAGATCTTGAGCATCTTCCTTTCTTGGTTTAGCGATAAATCCTTTGACATGCTCCATAACCTCATTTTCAATGAGATTCAGATCTGTCATTTTCTTCCATGCAAGATAGTTTGAAGCCCCAACCAATTTGTTGTTTTCCTTGCAAAAAGACATTTTGACAAATTCAGATGTGGACATAAATATAATACTTGATAGGATACTCTTTCTCCTTGTTGCTTCCTTAACGTTCATGATGATATAGAGAATAGAAAACTTCTCTTTGATGAAGAAAGTTTTCTTCAATAATGATTCTTGATCTTCACAGAGAAGGAGATCCCCTTTGATGGTGAAGTCTCGTTGATGAAGATCAATGATGACTTCCAGATGATGTTTTCTTTGTAGATCTTGACTTCAAGGTGATCTTTGCTTTGATGCCTTCCTTGAGATTTGATCCTTGAGTGTCCCTTGATAAGATGCCCTTCCTTGATTTTGTCACCTTAGCTCTGATGCCATGTTGAGAAATCTAGGGCATAGCTATTAAGTGATATCTCTTCTATTAGTAATTGCTTATAAGTGCATTTTACTTCTTTAGATTAGGATCTTCTTTTACATCAATTATTAGTGTTCTTCTTCATCAGACAGCGACCAATGCATAAACCATAAAGAGACAAGAGACACAGAATATAAGCTATCATCCAGGGTCAAAACCTCTCCCACTTGAGAGGAAAACCCGAACAAATTACTTCTTATAGAGTCTTCAATTAACGAATACCAAGACCAAGACCCTTGACCTATTTGCCACTCCAAGACCAAGACACAAAGCCCTTATCCTCTTCCTTGAGTCAAAGATAATCAAACCCTTTGCTTCTTCTTCTTCTCAGCTTTCCTTCAGAATTTCAACCCCTTGATTTCGGTCTGCAACTTTTGGTTCCAAATCAAAAACCCTAGTTTGTATAGATGGCCAATTTTGAACCTTAACTAGCCTCTCTTTAGAAAGAGACTCCTTCCTTTTGATTTGGCTTCCCTTTGACTTGTCCTTCACCTAACTTGGTTACCATTAGATGAATGTAACATTCTCGGCCTCCTTGCCGCAATAGACAGGACTGCAACTTCACACATGTGGAGATTACATAGCCCAAAACAGTCCCAAAACAATGTTGAAACACTTCGCTCTTTCTTCCTCTCCCCTCCCTAGTTATAGGGCTTCTTCTTTATCACCTTCGCACTACTTAACTTCAAACTTGCTTCATCGAAAATTTGTGCTCTGAAATGAGGCCGAGTGGCCTATTGATATTTGTTTGTCATCATAATACGCCGACTTGTTATCCAACTAGGTCGATGTGTCATTTGGAGAGATGTTATTATTCCTTTTGAAGCCAACTTGAAGGGAGATGCTTGTGCTTGTCTTGGAGGGTCATTTATACTTATCTAATGACTCATACAAAATGTAACATACCCAAGAAGGGTCCTTCATACATGACATTGACTCAATTTGACTTTTATGACTAGATGACAAAACCTAAAGGCTCACAATGGGAGCCATTACTAAAAAAAAAATATCTTGCTCATGAAAGCCATGAAACAAGCACTACAATAATAATTTTATTTTTTTTCTTTTCATCAATTACATAAAATCACAATTACACATGTCATTATGAAGACCGAACCTAGTTACACTTTTCAACAATATCTCCCCAGCTAAGAGGGAGGGCATATTGTGACAACTATAAGACCTTGAAAAAAGAATGAAATCGAAGAATGGTTGAAGTACTACAGATGGTTGTTCATGAGTTGTATTCGTGATTAATAAAGTTGTGACTGATGAAGATGTGAACTAGAATTGGATGTTTTGGAAAAGTGTTGAGGCTGAAGTTGGTGTTGCTGAAGAAATTGAAGAAAGAAGCTTCCATAGAGATAGGTTTGAATATTATGATAACCTGAGCAGCATCAGAGTGATTGGAGACCCTGGAGGTTTGTGCTAACGTATATATATTCCAAAGTTTGTGGCTAATTGGGGTTGTGATAGTACAAGCAAATCTCTCCATAAGAAGGTTGAACATTTTAGAAGCATGCTTGGACTGGTGGATATATTTTTTTTAGTTGATAAGGAGAGATGAAGCATCTTGGTGCAACAAGATGCTTGGGAGGGCATCTGGCCAGCCTATGATGATGTCTAGATCCCGAAGTAGGGAGGGTATCGTTGGCCTTGTGGAGCTCCGACCTTGGATATGATACCTAGATCCCTGGGTTGGTGTTAGAGTTGAAGCCTGATGATACTTATAGTGGCTCAAACTTGGAATACACCTTAGTCCCAACCAGTTAGACACCTTGATCAAGTATCTAATCTTTAGCATTGTGTGCGTTGTGACTCTTCCTAAAACATATCATTTTGAGTTTATCCTTGTACCTTTGTATATATGTGTAATTATGAATATCTCCCTAGTTAAAAGGAAGTGTTGAAGAATGTAACTAGTGTCGGTCTTCATAATTGTATTTGAGTCATGATGAGATGTATTTGTCAAAAGAAAGAAAAAGAAATTTTATTGAAAAGAAAATTGACTTATTAAAGCATGGGTTTCATGCTTGGGTCATTGGTCAACAAATCAAGGCACCCATTGTGTGCTCTAGGATTTTTGTATTGTATCAAAGTCAAAGTCATAATGTAAAAAACCCTTCATGGGCACCTAAAGTCAAAGAAGAAGAATTATTTTGTGTCAAAGAGACTCCACCAAGTCAGCGCCCTCTCCTATATGTTGACCTACCCTACTCTACAAGTCTGCCTCAAATGGAGTTTCAAACCACTATTAATAGCCAATCATTCGACCTATTGAGGAACATGCATAGATGACATTTGATCTGCAGCTAAGGAGTACTGAAGTGTGAAATACAAGGATAAGAATCTATCCTATGCCAAGAAGGAAAAGAAGCCAAGCAAAACTCTGAAATCAGTGATCCAAAGCCACATATGTGAATTTTATGATGGATTACAAGGCCGAAAAAGTGCAGGAAACCGAAAGTTGCAGAAGAAGGAAGAGAGGGGCTAAAACCCTAGTTTGCATGATAATTTTTCTTTGACTAAACAGTTGACTTGTTCATGGGAGGCGAACTTGGTGGAGTGAAAGAAGTTATTTGTCTTGGTCTTGGGTCCTAGTTGTCTCAATTTGATTTGAATCTACTAGTGGAAGAGTCTGACTAGGTTTTCCCCTTCATAAGGGTTTTGCCTTGGTTGAGTGCCTACATCTTGTATCCTCTTTTATGATCTTCATTGTTTGGCATTTGTCTTGATGAAAAGAATATAATAATTTGAAAGAATAACTAATGAGTAAACAATCACACGAAAATGTCAAAGTAAGAGAAATCAACTTAAGAAAAACCCTTAGTTGTTGCACTAATGGATTTCTCAACAACAAGTTGGCCTAGAAAAGTAAAGTTGGATCAGGAAGGTGAAGGGACGTGTCTCTTGGGTTAATTCACCCCATTCGACTAGTATGTATAGATGATGTTGTAGTGACCTCATCAAATCAAATCCCTAAATTCTAACAGTTGTAAATTAAACATGAATCTATCAATTAAATAACACAAATACATACCTGGTTTCCGTGTTTGAAGTCGTTCCCGAACTGTCATAGCTCCAAATTTGTTCTCGTTACCAAGTTGACCCAAACTGGGCACAATCTCAATACCCAGTTCCAGAACACCTTAAAATTGAAGCACTCTAACCCCGTGCACAAAAGCTTCAAGAATAGTTACCCAAATCTCCAATTCTGATTGAATTCTCCTTCAAACCACACTTCACCCCTATAGCAAACCAATTTTTCCTCCCCCTTTGGTGTCTCTATGTACCCAGATAGATACCCCTTCCTAGGCAATCGCTGCGCTCTTCCACTGCTCTCATCAGATTTTATTTGAGAGTTTAGCTGCTTTACGTGTAGCCAGAAGGTGAGGTTACGCAATATATTAGTGGGGAGTTTGATATGTTGAATTTAAAACTCTACTTGTTTGTTTTCTTTTTATTTTGTTTTTAACTTTTTAAAACTTTAATTATAATATTTAAATATAATAGATCTTTATACATTAATTTATAAATTTTAATTCTATGGTTATCAATATTTACATTAGCAAGATTGAAAGTATTAATTTTATTCAATAACCTTAATAATTACGAAATATTACCCGGATGTGGGTGAAATCAATGTGCCTTAATGTTTTACAGGATAGATGGAAGCGCTTGGTACTGCTAGATGCAGACCAGCGCGATACTCCAGAAAATTATTTGGTTTCTGAGTGTGACATTCAAGCGGCTCACTCGGTTCTTGAGGGATAATTTGCAGAGCAAAAGATTTGGCATGCTCTCTGCATTTACTGCTCGTCCCGTCCAAGGTATGGCTTTGGCTATTTTAACCATGGTGTTTTGGGATTTCCTTACCACTACAAGTGCCCCGCCTTCGTGTCTCTGGTTAAAGCCGGATGGGTTTGTGGGGTTGGCTGTTCTCGGCAAACAAAGGTGAGTTTTCCTCGTGCATTCCGTTCCTTGTTTATCTCTGGCTTGGGAAAGTTAGGCGTTTAGATAGCAAACAGGTCTCTGGAAACATTGGTCAGCCTTCAATTTCCCATGCAACTCTTCCTGCGCTGCTCCCCCTGCATTCACAGGCCTGCTGTCCTTGTCTTAAGTTGTTTCCTGTTCTGTATAACCTTTCTCTGGGTTCTGCCTCCGATTTCCTAGATTGTTTAATCACCCTCCGGTCTCGGCCTCTGTGGACTCTCCTCATCATGGTACGCCATAGAATGAGGAGTCGATCTGGGGGAAGTCGGGGAGGGCGTGGAAGACAACAGGCAGCCCGCTCTGTGAATCCTGCTCACAATCCAACTCCGTATCATGGGTTTCAAACAACTCATTTCACTTTTCAGAGCAATCTGAATAGACCTGTAATCACTGCCAGTATCACCATTCTCTTCTCTGAAGAAGAAGCTCTGCCTCCAATTCAAGTGTGTTTGATGTCTGAACCTCCTCAGGAATCTTTCAGAGAAGCCAGCAGTCAAAGTAAAAGACAGGTTACTGCAGGGGAAAGTCAGGAGAAAGGTCAGGGGGAGAGGCGTGAAAGGAGCGAGGCTCCCAGTGCCTCTCGACCTCTGGAAACCGTTGTCTCGAGGATTTGGGAAGAGATTGACAGTGACATGCGTCCCCTGATGAGGCACCTAGGCGATGAAAATGTTGGACATGAGGATGCATGGGAGGATAACGCCTGTCCGGTGGTGGAGGAAACTCACCATGAGGATGCAGCATTTTGAGGCCATCTGGGCCCACCCCTTTTTGGTTTTCCGAATGACTAATATGATCAAGCTCAAGCGGTTTTGGACGAAGCTCTGGTATGGCATCTTCAAACAGGCGGTCTTAATTTTCTCCATAATGCTTAGCAATGTAAAAATCTTCTGGAATTTTAAGCAATGTCATGGTCTCGTGTTCTGGTCATATGCTCTAGACAGACGATTATCACCTCTTCTTCATGTTTCCTTGGTTAATTCCTGGTGGCTATATATGCTCTCTTGCTTATGTATCTGGTTTTCCCTCACCAGGGACAGTTTTTGATGTTCTGAGTGCTCTCGGAGGATGATTCCCGAGGCCTCGCCCCCTTGTATATTTACTTTGTTTTACAGTTAATAGAATTAGCATTTGCCGAGAAAAAAAAAATAATTACTAAATATTTAACATTTACTTTTTTTTAGTGTCGAATTTTAGGTAATATCTCCCTTCTTAATAATTTAGGTACTTAATCCTTTTATCATTCATTTAAACATCTTTCATAATTGTTTATTAAGTATACTAGTGCAAGGCATGCGAGGTATGCATATGAAGTGTAGCGTGTGAGACACATAATTCATAAAATTTACAATTTTGATAATATTAAAGCTCTGAAAACAGTTTATGAAACCCTAAATTAGGATTTTAATGGGGTATAATCAATATTACTCTCAGAATATAATTCTCCGTAATATGTGTTCAGAATTTAACAATTTTACTATTGAGTACCAACTTGGAGTTCTGTGGTTGAAAGTGTCTCTGCTCTACCGTGGCTCTTGCTCCCACTCCCATTACCAAAACAACCAAAACCTCCTTGCCAAACTGAGCACAACTTCAGTACCCAATTCCAAAGTACTCCAAATTCGAGGTACTTTGGCCCCCGTGCCCAAAACTTCAAGAACAATTGAGCTCAGACTTCCTTCTATCAGTGATACTATTAGAATTTCCTCCTGTCCCTTTAAATCTCCAAAAATCCTCCTCCGTCTCCCTCTGTATCAAAATTTTCCTCCCTTTCCTACTGTACCTTTCCTCCTTTTATACTGGAGAGGTTACTTCACCGCTTCTAAATTTCTACACCACCTTTAATTTGATAACTTCAAAAGTTTGTCGAGGCGGTTACCAACTTAATGAAATGCCTTTTATTCGTAGTATATCTCTTTTATCATATTATGGTTCCCCTTTGTTTATATTAAATAATTTTTATAGTATTATGGTTTTATTTTGAATCACACTTTCATATATAGATATACTTCTCTATATATTATTTTCCTTTCATTTTATAAAATACATAGTTTCTTTTAGTTAAAATAATATATTATATATATATATATATTATATTATGTATATATATATATTTAATTCCTTTGTATTTTAGTCGATACATTGCATTTATCTTAAGTTTTATATAATAGAATTATATATATATATAATGGTGGTGGTACATATATCAAGTAATCCACTATATTCTTGTGAGTTAGGTATTTATTTCAATAGTTAATTCGTTACCCTAAATATAGACATTTTCCTTTTTTTAAATATTAACCAATATGTATACTAGTGCAATACAGGCAGTGCATGCATATGTGGCTATCATATGCATGCCTCGCATGCATGCTAATATCCCTATGCTACCTTTAATTCGAGATGGGTCATTACAGATGTGACATTTCATTTTCTCCACCCAAGCAAGAGAAAGTCTAAGCAAAGGAGAAATCTGATTTTGGAGTTCATATTTTCTCCAATTTTTATCTCTCTCTCTCTCTCTTGGTTGCACATGTGAGGAGAAAAGGTGAGTTTGACAATTGTTGACTAAGCTTCAATGAGTTTTGACTTGCATTGACCGAGTAGTTTTACCTCAAATTTTACTATAGTTGAGCAAGGGTTTGACCGTAGTCCACACATGCAGATTTGACCTTAGTTTGACCAATGGCACATGTGGGTTAAGCACAAGACCAAAGTTTACTACAAGCAACAATTTGACCAAACGTTGATTTTGACTATTTTGACTAATTTTGACCAATGATGGCTTATTGAAGATTGACTAGGGTTGCCTAGTATTTTTGACTTGGATATTGGCATAGAGTTCTAGACAAATTGGATTTGTAAACCTTGCTCAAGAATAATTTCTCCTAAAAGAAGAGTTGTTGGGTTTTCTCCCAAGGTTTGGGTTTCCCAAGGTAAAAATATTCTCTATTATGCATGGTTGTCTCTCTATGATATTCATTGTTTCCACTGCATTTACTGTTGATATTTTTTGTGTACAATTGCTCAATGATACCAATAGCATGAGATAAAAAAATTTGAAGATCATTAGGTAGTAATTATCATATCAGAAAATTGTTTTCTATTGCAAACCTTGTAGAAAATTCAACAATTAGCTCATAGAGTTATACAATGACTTACCAAGGGAGTTGGCCTTCCTAAATTTAAGTCGACCCTACATGTCAATGAACACTATACCTATATCTCACCATCCTCAAAGATAGAGACTGAGTTGATAATATTATGGAATGTCTCCAAATATTTTGAAAGGCATCAAGATCCAATACTCAATGGGCCAAGACCCAATTCTACATGCAAGGTGTGTGTAACACTCCAAGCTAGATTGAACCTTGCCTCAACCTTGCCAACATTGTTAACTTTCTAGGGTGCCCCTTTATCTTTCAATCATCTTCTCGAAAGCTCTAGAACATAGCAATTTAGAGTGTGTAAAAGAAAAGTGAAAACATAATACTAAGACTTTGTGTTAGTTTTTGGAAGCAGTGGACATGTGTTCTAGTCTCTATGGTGTCTAAAAGGCTAAGTAACACAAGATCTCCAAAACCCAGAAAAGGTTTCGCAAGAAAAGCCTTAGAAATACCTCAATAAGATTAATTGACTAATAATTAAATATTTCCTAAGTCTAACTTAGGAAAACTAGTTAATTAAATCAAATTGATTGAGCAAAATCGATTTAGCTCTAAAGACTTCTAGAAAAGTGAGTTGGAGTCAATTTGATATTAGCCATCGATTGAGATGTGATCATGGTCGTTGGTTGTCAAACAAAAGATTATAAGAGCAAATCGATGGGGTTTGGAGAAGACACATGTGAAACACAAGGCAGTTTGACTTACCCAATTGTAGTGATCTAGCAAGGGCACAGTTGAAGCAGAGGGAGACACCGACGAGGGTGGGAGAAGGATTTTGGAGAAGATTTCCTCAAATTTTCCAGTATCTCAATGACAGGAAGAGGAGGCTGAATTTATTTGCAGAGGAGGTTAATTCAGCTAGTGCAAGTAGCTAGTTAGGCATTGCGAGTTGCCCGGAGGAGCTCGTTTCAATTTGTCAGTGTCAAATCTATCACGCAGAGACAAAGTGAGTGGGTCAAAGAAGTTGTTGGAGAAAGAACGACATGGAGAGAGGCATTCCCAGAGGTTGTGCGAATTATCTCGGAGTTGCAATGCGCATTTAGAAATGGAGCATTGCCAAGGAGAAGTGCGAGTGGCTTGGGAGAAGCTGAGTTGGATAGCAGAGGAGACTTTGAGTCTCTAGATTAGTTTGCCAGTGGTGATTATTATTTTTCAGAGCTTTGCTAGTATCACGCAAGCAGATTATTGTACTCTTAAATTGTTGAAGAATTATTCATAATAAAACCCTCATCTGCTACACTGGTTTTCCCTTCCAGGTTTTTCCAGGGACGATTATCCAAAAATATTGGTGTCAAAAATATTGTGTGTGTGTGTGTGTGCATTATTTTCTCAATTCTAGTATTTAGTTTCCACAACATTTTATTTGTGAAGAATTGCAGTAGTGAATTCATCATTATTTGCCATAGAGTACTTACTTTACAGAAGACAAAATAACTGCATAAGTTAGGAGATAAATATTCAGTTATTGCATCCATGGAAATTTCATATGGTATCAGAGCAAAGGTTGAAGCAGATCAAATAGATCAGTGTACTAAAGAGATCTAGCGCAGAGGGTTTGCCGCAATGAGTTTGCAGGGTAAATCGATACAAAAAAGATCTAATGCAGAGGGTTTTCTGCAAAAGGGTTTTGCGGGAGGAAATTAGCGCAGGGCCTGGAAGAGAAAGCACGAGAGTTTTATAACCTAGTTTATTAATTTCTCTGATGTATTTGAGTTCACAAATTTTCCAAAAATGGCCAGAGCAAGATTGAGAGCTCAAGACAGGCTGGATGGAGCCTCCAACTTTGGTACTTGGAAGGTAGGATGTTGTTCCTATTGGACAAGCATGGTCTGAAGGAGCTTGCTGCAACAGTTATTGTTGTGCCAACATATCCCATCCAGTTTCATGACTACAGGAGGGATAACACCAAAGCCAAGAGAATGATTCTTGACGGAGCTAGGGATCACATTGTTTTGCATATCACGGAGAAGGGAACAACGAAGGAGATGTGGGGTGGCATCGTCAAGTTGTACCAGTATCCATCACAAACAGGAAAATGATCCCCAAAGAAAAGTTGAGGACCGTTAAGATGAACAAGGGCAAAAGTGTACCCACCTATCTCACCAGGATTCAGTCTGTCAAAGATGAACTTTCAGCAAAGGGAGAGAAGTCAGTGGATGACGAGCTAGTGTATATAACACTCAATGGATTTACCAAGGAATGGCATACATTTGTCCAGGTGATCTTTGGGCCAGACACACTTCTAGGATGGGAGCGCCTATGGAGTGATTTCACTCAGGAGGAGCTAAGGCTCGACTTCGTCGAAGACACTACCAGTAGCAATGGCAAGGGACATAAGGTGAAGGAGGAACAAGAGAATGTCGCTCTTGCAGAGAAAGGCAAGGCGAAGGGTCCCAACAAGGGGCAAGGCTCGAAAGGAAAAAAGAAGAAGAAGGACATGTGAAAGGTCAAGTGTTTTGGTTGTGGTGAACTTGGTCACTATGTCAACCAATGCCCTAAGAGGAAGAAGGACAAAAAGGGGAAGTAGATAGTAGCTTCAACAAAGATCGAGGATTTATCTTCCAGGTTGGAGGATAAACTCGCACTTGTAATGGCACTAGACTCAGGAGGAGGAAGAGCATGACACTCCAGTATGCAAAGATCAGACAAGGCCTGAGGAAAGAGCAGCAAAGAGATCTAGATCATAGCCAAGGAGGGATTTATCAGTAGATCAAATCCAATTGTTGAGTATGTGATTCCTCAGTTGGACCGTTACCTTTGCTACAGGAGCCCAAGTATTAAAGTAGCATGGAGGCAGTGCGAATTGGCCAGTTGCAGAGAGCAAGGCGCAATTCTAGCCAAAGAAACTCTAGCATTCCAGTGTTAGGAAGGGAGACAGAAATTTCCAGTAGAGAAAGTCGAAGCACGTAGTGCGAATTGCTAGTGTTAGTTAGACAGTCAACCAGTGAGTGTTGTGGAGGCTACAGATTGTGTGCTAGTGCCGGAAGGTGATCCAGAGGAAGAGCGAGTAGCTTCAGTGAGCAACAAGAGGCAAAGTGATTGTCGGAAAGGGTTTCTAGAGGCAAGATCGAATTTCTCAGAGCAGTGTTGTGCAGTCCACTTAGCCAGCGCGAGTTGCAGGCAAAAGTGGGAGTAGACGAGAGTTGTTAGTTTTTGTAGCATCTGTTCGACATTGGATAAACCAACGCTCTCCGAGTGTTTCGTGACATGGACTAACCGCCTCTCGTGGGTCCCTATCTTTGGCGATGCGATCATTGACTAAAACTTGCGGGTTTTGGTCTAACGACAATCATGATTCCAACAAGTGGTATCAGAGCGTAGGTCACGAGTTCGATACACACCCAACTCACGTTGGGGGGGAGATTGTTGGACATTGGATAAACCAACGCTCCCCATGTGTTTCATGACATGGACTAACCGTCTCTCGTGGATCCTTATCTCTAGCAATGCGATCGTTGACTAAAACCTATGGGTTTTGGTCTAACGGCAATCGTGATTCCCAACAGCATCGAACAGGTGTTCTAGTCTCAACTTGTGTCAGAGAGGCTAAGAACAAGAGATCTTCAAAACCCAAAATAGTGAGCTAAGCTTGCGAAACGCCTTAATTAAATTAATTAACCATCATTTAAATTTTTCCAAAGTCTAACTTAGGAGAACTGCCTAATTAATAACAATTAATTACAAAAATGTGAGAATGTTCTAGAAACTCACACGAATTGAGTTTGAGATGATCTAAGTCATTGATGAGGATCTAATCATGGTCGTTGGTTCACCAACGAGAGATTATAAGAGCAGGCCAATGGGGATGGAGAAGACACATCCATCCCCATCAAGTGAAAGGGAGATCTAGGCAGATCGAATTTCCAAGAGAGCGGAGATTCAATGCCAGGAAGGATTTGAGCCAGAGATTGAGGAGCAACAGCAAAGTGATTCGGGAGGATTTTCCAGTGTCAAAAGAGGTAGCAAAGAGAGGCTAAGTTATTCCACAAGAGGCTGTGCAGGGCCTTTCACAAAGCCTCAACGAGGGAGTTCAATTCAGCCAGAGGAGAGATCAATTCAGTAGTAGTGTGTCGGGAAAACTCTTCCAAAGAGCCATTAAATCCTTCTCAGTGGCAGAGACAATCAGCAGAAGCAGATTGCAGCTATTCCAGGCAGTGCGCGTTTCAGCTTCCGCAATCCCTGCATAGAGGTTGACGCAAAGGCAGACTAGGAGTTGATTGTGGGGCCAGATTAGGCCAGGATTGCTTGTGGGGAGAGAACAAATTCTCTCAGATATTTTGCCAGTGATTTCTCAAGAGAGGATTGCCAGTTTGGCATCTAAACATTGTACTTAGATTTTGTTGTTGAATAATAACAATAAAACCCTCATCTATTGCATCAGTTTTCCCACATTGGGTTTTTTCGCGTACGTTTGTCCAAACTAACTATGTCAATTTTAATGTGTGTGCTCTATTTTCTCAGTTCTAGTTTTATTTCCGCAATGTGTTATATTTTTTGTGAAAATTGCAGTGGTGATTTTATTCGTTGTTCGTCGTAATAGCAAATAAACTACACATAAAAATATTCAGTTAGAAGAATAATTTCCAGTTGCTGCAATAGTGAAAATTTCACATGGTATTAGAGCATGATTGAAGACAGATCGATGGCTCAGTAATGAGGGAGAAATTTTGCAGCTTCAGAGGGAGTCTATGGGCAAAATTTCTAGATCTACGCAGACCACCAGTTGGGATAACAAATTAGCAAAGGCAAGGTTCAGTTTTTAGTTTGCAGGCAACAGAAAGTTTGAAGAGCCTCAGTTGTAGTGATTTGCAGGCGGTGGTGTTTCTGGAAAGCAGTTCCGATGATTAGATTAGTAATTACATTGAGTGGATCTGGGCACAATGATTTTGTAGCAGCTTTTTTAGCAATAGATCAGCATTGAGCGGAAGAGAAAAGCACCTAGAGAAAGGAATTTTCCAAAGTTTCCCTGAGGGTTTTCAAATCCAGTTTTCTGGAAGAAATCCGTGTTGATTTTTGGGTAGCATCGGATGTGCTCTAGCTCCAAAATTTTGTGGAGGGGCTAGAACACATGAGATCTCCAAGACCCAGAAATTGTTTGGAGAAATTCCACCCGGAGTGCATGTTATACAAATGATTAATTATTTTTAATGGTGCCTAAGGTAAAACTTAGGAAATTAAAATAATTAAAGTGAATTAATGTAAATATGGGTGAGAATATTCTAAGTGACGAGGATGAAGTCTAATTTAATCTTAGCCGTTGATTAGAGATAAGATCACATCCGTTGATTTCTCAACAAGTATAAAGGAATGCTTGGGGTCAGTTGGAGAACACACACAGAGCGCAACACTTGAGCTAGTTCGAAATTCAGGGGCGTGGTTTGCTGAGAATTTTGGAGTAAGTTTGTAGTGCAGAGAGGGGCAGTTCGACAGAGGGACTTCAGTCCAAGGCCGAGAATACATAGCAGAGACGCAGAGCAGCAACAAGGAGAGACAGCACAGCTCCAGAAAGGGTGACGCAAAGGCTAGAGGGCTGATGCAGTCACTTAGAGGCAGCATTGGGGTTTTCGTGAGGCAGATCGAGCAGTAGTTTAGCAAATCGATTTTTGAGCTGGGAAGGCTCACTGGGAGGGTGATGCAGCCCCTAGAAGAGATGACGCAGTTCCAGCGCAAAACTAGGAGCAGCCATCGATGCACAGTTCTGGGGGCAGCGCAGCCACCTGTGGGGTTTGTTCATCAAGTTGTTGAATCCGCCAAAATATCTGTCTCCAGATAGAGGTACTTCTGTCAAGATTGCCTACACCAGATCTTGAATTTATGGTCAAGATTGCCCTGAATGCAGTCACTAAAGACTGGGAAACCTTTGACCAAAGCATCTTGAGCAGGGCTTCTCTTTGTAATTGGGAGGAGATGTGAGCAACTCTTCGACGGGAAGAGATCAGACGGTTGACCAAGGCAGGAAGCAGCAACAAAGGGGTCAGAATCAAGGAGGAAGTGGAGGATGCAGCTCTCGCATTAGCAGAACAACAAGGGCAGTAGAAACGAAAGAAGAAGGACATATCCAAAGTCATATGCTTCAAATGTGGAGAAATGGGTCATTTCGCCACGCAGTGCCCTCAGAAGAAGAAGGGTAAAGAAGAGAAGTCTGACCCAAAGGTTGCTCCAATGTAAGCTGAAGTTGAGGACGATGATGATTGCGCCATGAGTGCTCATGCACCTCTAGAAAAGAAGTGGGGCAAAATAGAACTGTAGTTGAAGCTACAGTGAAGTAAGTGGCAAGACCCTTGAGGTGCCCAAACTCTTGGATCACATACGGCGACGGGAGCCCTTAATGACAGTAGCAGAATGACGAGAGTCAGTTGGTGCGAGGGATGATGGAGCAACAGTGGCAGAGCTAGAGTCTGAAGCAACGCAGTGGAGTGTTGTAGCAATGCGGAAGGGACAAAGCAGACACAACAACAGCAAAGTAGCATCAGAGGTTCAACACAGATTAGCAACAAAGGTAGCTTCAGCGTCAAGGGGCATCCAGACTGACTAACATGTCAACTTTTGGGTGGCTTTTCAATTGCTTACTTCTCAGCAACTGAGTTGCAGTGCAACAGTTAGCAGTGGCAATACTATGGGTAGCATGATGCAGCATATTAAGAGGGAGCTGCAGTACAGATGCAGTAGTGACAATGGCAGTGTCATGGGCATCATTACAGATTGCAGCAACGCAGTGGATGAAGGGCAGCAGGCCGAACATCAGCAAGACAGAGGACCGATGTCATGGATCAGTGTGATACTTCTGCTTGGAAGTATTGCTAGAGCACATTCCTCGCTAAGAGGGAGTGTTGATTTTTGGGTAGCATTGAATGTGCTCTAGCTCCGAAATTTTGTGGAGAGGCTAGAACACATGAGATCTCCTAGACCCAGAAATTGTTTGGGTAAATTCCACCCAGAGTACATGTTATTCAAATGATTAATTATTTTTAATGGTGTTTAAGGTAAAACTTAGGAAATTAAAATAATTAAAGTGAATTATGTAAATATGGGTGAGAAGCTTCTAAGTGACGAGGATCAAATCTAATTTAATCTTAGCCATTGAATAAAGATTAGATCACGTCCGTTGATTTCTCAACAGGAAAAATATAAAGGAAGGCTTGGGGTCAGTTGGAGAACACACACACACAGCAGCAGCACTTGAGCTAGTTAGAAATTCTCGAGCATGATTTGCTGAGAATTGCAAAGTAAGTTTCTAGTGCAGAAAGGCGCAATTCAGCAAAGGGACTTCAATCCAAGGCCGAGAATACATAGCAGAGATGCAAAGCAACACCGAGGAGAGACAACGCAGCTCCATAAAGGGTGACGCAGAGACTGGACGACTGACGCAGTCACTTAGAGATAGCATTGGGGTTTCTATTAGGCAGATCAGGCAGCAGTTCAGCGAATTGATTTCTAAGTCGGGAAGGCTCACTGGGAGGGTGACGCATCTTCTAGAGGAGGTGACGTAGCTCCAGCGCAAAGTTAGGAGCAACCATCGCTGCACAGTACTGGGGACAGTGCAGCCACCTGTGGGGTCTGTTCATCCAGTTGTTGAATCCACCAAAATATTTGTCTCCGGATAGAGGTACTTCTGTCGGGTTTATTCTCTGTTGGGTGAGCCGGATTTGGCACCCTATTTGTTTTCAGAAATTTGCTTAATAATAAAACCCTCATATTTGTTGCACCAATTTTCCCACATTGGGTTTTTCCGGGGACGTTTAGTCCAAAAATAAGTGTCCTTTGTGTGGTTGTCTCATTTAGTTTTCAGTACTTGATCTGTATACTGGTGTAGACTGCAGTGCATTTGCATTAATATTTTCTGAATAATTCCGAAAATAACTTGTTAAACTAAAGAACACAAGTAGGTAATGCAAATCAGTTTACTACAGTAGGATTTCTGGTTTGTTAGATTCAGAAATTTTCACAATCCGAGATTGCTATAGCAGAAGGCAATAGCAAAGCAAAACTGCACATTCCAAGAAGGAGTGCATGTAGCAGAGCAGAAAGCCGAGCAGGAAAGGCAGGAGATTCCTGTTTATTTTCCCAGATTTGAGTTTTGCAAAAATGGCCTCAACAGGACTTTGAGATCAGGCCAAGCTTGAAGAAGCCTTTAATTATTGCATCTAGAAAGCCAAAATGACTTTCTTGCTAGATGAGTATGGTCTAAAGACATATGCAGAAAGAGTTAGAACCATACCTATAGATCAACAACAACTAGAGAACTACAATAAGGAGATGGCCAAGGTGAAGAGGATGATCCTCGATCGAGTTCGAGATCATTTAGTTATGCATCTAGCTAGCAAGAATACTGCCAAAGAAATGTGGGATGTTGTCGCTACCCTTTTCCAGAATCCTTCCGAGAACTGGAAGATGTCCTTGAAAGAGAAGTTGAGGACCACCAAGATGTAGAAGGGTGAAGGGGTCACTCCTTAGCTCACCAGAATTTGAAATGTTTGAGATGAGCTTGCAATAGTTGGAGAGATACCTCACAAAAGTGAGTTAGTGCGTACAACTCTCAACGGTTTCACTGAGGAGTGGGCAAATTTTGTCCAAGGTATCACTGGATGGGATCGGTTGTGGAGCGATTTCACTCGGGAAGAGATGAAGCTTTCTCTTGTTGAAACTTGAGAGTAATATTAGCAGCAGCAGTAGTAGAGGACCAAAGAGTGTCAAAGATGAGGAGAATGTAACACTTGCATCTGAAGGGAAGGCAAATCCCAGTGAGCAATAAAGCTCAAAGGAAGAAGAAAAGAAGAAAAAATATTTGTCAAAGATCAAGTGCTTCAGATGTGGTGAGTTTGGTCACTATAATACCCAGTGTCCCAAGAAGAAGGAGAAGCAGGAGCCGGCAATAGCTTCGGCAAAGATCGAAATTTGTCCAAGAAGTTAGAGGGCAAATTCGCCTTGTATGCAGATATACCTCCAGAGAAGTGGCGTGATCTTGAGCTATAGTCCCCAGAGTTGCAGAGATGTGGGTAGGATCCATGGAGGATAGCATCAAACAGATGTTCCCTCACAGATGGGCCCACAGTTTTCAGTAGCAGGTGGATCAGTGTCAGCATGGCGCAATTAGATCTTGAGGGACAATTGCAAAACTAGTTGCAATCAGTTATTGAGGGGCACGGAACCAGTTAGAGCGCAGACAGACTCAGAGACAATTGCAGAGGCTAGTTGCAGTTAGAGACTCAGGAGACAATTGCAAAGCCAGTACAAGGACACGGTTGATTTGGAGTTTAGTTCTTAGTTGCAATAGTTGCAGCAGCATGAGATCAGTGGCAACGCAGAGTAGTGTTGGCAGCAGTATAGTACAATGTTAGTAGCAGCACAAATACAGTATGTGGTTCAATTAAAGGGTTGGCAGATGAATCAAAGTATGCGCAATAGCTTGGTGGGCAGTGATAGGTTATCATAGTTGTCAGACATCAACAATGTGAGGAAGATGTTATCGGACAGGTGTTCTAGTCACAACTTGTGTCAGAGAAGCTAAGAACATGAGCTCTTCAAAACCCGGAAAAAGTTTCGCGAGATAAGCTTGCGAAATGCCTTACTTAAATTAATTAACCATCATTTAAGTTTTTCCTAAGTCTAACTTTGGAGAACTAGTTAATTAATCACTATTAATTAAGGAAATGTGAGAAATCTCTAGAAACTTACACTGATTGAGTTTGAAATGATCTAAGTCGTTGATGAGGATCTAATCATGGTTGTTAGTTCACCAACGAGAGATTATACAAGCAAGACCATGGGGATGGACAAGACGCAACGAGTGAGAGGGAGATCTAGGCAGATTGAATTTCCCAGAGAGCAAAGATTCAGTGTTGGGAAGAATTCGAGCTAGAGATCGAGTAGCAAAGATTGAGGAGCAACAACAGAGTGATTCCAGAGGATTTTCCAGTGCCGGAAGAGGTAACAAAGAGAGGCAAGGTTATTCCACAGGAGGTTGCCCAAGGGTTTGCGCAAAGCGTCAAGGAGGCAATTTGATTCAGCTAGAGGAGAGATCGATTCAGTAGTTAAGTGTCAGGAAAACTCTTCCAGAGAGCCAGTGAATACTTCTCAGTGGCAGAGACAGTGAGAAGAGGCAGATTGCAGCTATTCTAGGCAATTCGAGTTTCAGCCTGTGCAGTGCTTGCACAGAGGTTGACGCAAAGGCAGATTGGGAGATGATTGTGGGGCCAGATCAGGCCAAGATTACTTGTGGAAAGAGAAAATTCTCTCAGTTATTTTGCCAATGATTTCTCAGGAGAAGATTGCTAGTTTGGCATCCAAACATTGTACTCAAATTTTGTTGTTGAAGAATAATAATAAAACCCTCATCTGTTGCACCGCTTTTCCCAATGGGCTTTTCTAGGGACATTTTTCCAAAATAATGGTGTTAATTTTATTGTATGCGCTCTATTTTCTCAACTCCAGTTTTATTTCCGCGGTGCGTTTTATTTTTGGTGAAAATTGCAATAGTGATTTTATTTGTTGTTTCTCGTAATAACAAATAAACTGCACATAATAATATTCAGTTAGTAGAATAATTTCCAGTTGCTACAAAAGTGAAAACTTCACAGGAGCAAGTCAATTTGATTTGCTGGAAGGAAAAGAGATTACCCAATTATTTTTCAGTGGGAAATCAAGACTCACAATTGCGATGATAGCAGCAACGCATGGGCATCAGCAGTGTGAGATCATAGTAGCACGGATTGGTTCAGCTAAAACATGTAGCAAGTGAATCAGAGTAGTGATGTGATAGCTTGGTGGGGAGTGATTATCGGAGGATTTTCTTCACAAAGATTTCCAATTTCTCAATGGTAGAAGGGAATTGATTTTTATCTACAGATTAGTAGTGCAAGTTACTCTAGGGAGGATGAAGTCTCTCTAATAGTGTGAGTTGACTGAGGCAAAGGGAGTTGTTGGGATAATGAGGTACTTTGCTAGTCAGATCCATTTGCAAAGGAGGAGAAGTTCCCAGTTGGATGGTTCGATGTCCAGTGGATGCTGAGTTATTTTCCCCGTAGTGTGAGTTTGTCAGTACGCAGCTGCAGAGGTTGGTTCATGGTCTCAGAGAGAGGCCAAATTGGTTTGAAGGGGTCGAGTAGCTTCCAAGAGATCAGATCAGCTAGCAAAATTAAAGGAATAAATTTACCAGAGGTTTGCTCATTTATGGCAACCAGTTGTATCACAGATGTTAGACACTAGCAACGCAAATTAGTTATGTTATAGCATGTTCCACAAATCAGTGGGTTGCAAATATTCTCACAGAGGTCTTGGGTAAGGCAAAGTTTTTCTACTTCATGGATAAGTTGAGAGTAATGGAGAACACCTTCCTCGCTAAGAGGGAGTGTTAGTTTTTGGTAGCAGCAGACAAGTGCTCTAGTCTTTATGGTGTCTAAGAGGCTAAGGAACACAAGATCTCCAAAACCCAAAAAAGGTTTCGGAAGAAAAGCCTTATAAATACCTCAATTAGATTAATTGACCAATAATCAAATATTTCCTAAGTCTAACTTAGGAAAAATGGTTAATTAAATAGATTAATTGAGATAAATCGATTTTACTCTACAGACTTCCGAAAAAGTGAGTTGATGGAGTCAAGTTGATCTTAGCCATTGACTGAGATGTGATCATCATCGCCGGTTGTCCAACAGAAGATTATAAGAGCAAGTCCACAGGATTTGGAGAAGATACACATGGGACACAAGGCAGTTTGACTTACCCAGCTGCAATGATTCAGCAAGGGTGCAGTTGAAGCAGAGGGAGACATCGACAGAGGGGTTTCAACAGAGATTTGGGAGAAGGATTTCGAAGAAGATTTCCTCAGATTTTCCAGTGTCCCAGTGATGGACGAGGAGGTCAAATTTATCTGCAAAGAAGGTCGAATTAGCTAGTGCGGGTAGCCAGTTAGCTGCTGTGAGTTGCCCAGAGGAGCTCGTTTCAATTTGTCAGTGTTGAATCTATCACCCAGAGACGGAGCGAGTGGGTCAAATGAGTTAGTGGAGGCAGAACGACTTGCAAGGAGGCATTTCCAGAGGCTATGTGAATTATCCCCAAGCTACAGTGCGCATTTCTAGCAGGCTGCACAAGTGCCAAGGAGAAGTGCGACTGCCTTGGGAGAGGCCAAGTTGGTTTGCAGAGGAGACTTTTGTTGATTTTCTTAGTGCAATTAGGGTTAGCACAATATTTCTAAAATTCTAATAATTACTTTTGATGTAGATCTTCTTTTAACTTATTCTAATATATCATTCAGCAAATATACTTCAAAAACTCAACCATAAAGAACAATGGAACAGTAGAGATCGCAAAACACAAAAGAAGACAATATTTACCCTAAGAAAACCCACAAAGGGGAAAAACCCAGAAACCTTTTTCAATAGAGAAATTCTTCTTGTTCAACGAGAGACACAGTTAGACCTATGGTCAAACTTGGCCTTCTCCTCCAAGTCAAGTCACCCAATCTAATCTTGCACTTCGCTTTGCCTGTCTGACCCAGAATTTTGGCCCTCCCACAATAGCCAATTGCCCCAGAAATTTCAACCCTGCAATAGTTGCCCCATTAACCCAGAAATTTCGGCCCCCTACAACAGTTGCCCCAAAAAAAATGCAAACCATAGAGAGAGAGACTTATCCACACATGCGAGTTGCAAGAGAGAGAGAGAAGGGAGAGATTTTGTCCTTCTTTTCGTCCTATTTTGCTTTTCTTGTCCTTCGCTAGCTTCCCAAAAATTGTCTTGTGTGAGTGAGATCGAATGCCCAAATGGAGGAGGTCGAGTTGCCTTTATGTAGTTGTTTGTCTTGGGTAAATGGATGTGTCTCTTGGCCAAGGCCAACTTGACTTGGAGGGAAGCCAACTTGTCACTTTTGGAGCCAAAATTTACATTTCATAAATTCAAATTTTCATCTTTAAAATGTTGCAGTGGGACTTTGACTCAAAATCATTTTTCCTTTGACTCAAGCATTTATAAATATGCTTTACATTGATAAATACAATTACATCAGGTGACCAAATGTATATGATGAAGACCGACAATAGTTGTAAATTCAACAACTTTGAGTCTCCAGATTATTTTGCCAGTGGTGATTATTATTTGTTGGAGCTTTGCCAGTATCAGGCAAGCACATTAGTGTACTCTTAAATTGCTAAAGAATTATTAATAATAAAGCCCTTATTTGCTGCACTGGTTTTCCCTTCGAGGTTTTTCCAAGGACTATTGTCCAAAAATATTAGTGGCAGAATTATTGTGTGTGTGTGCATTATTTTCTCAGTTCCAATATTCTATTTTCCACATCGTTTTATTTGTGAAGAATTGTAGTAGTGAATTTATCGTTATTTGCCGTAAAGTAATTTACAGAAGAGAAATAAAGTGCATAAGTTAAGAGATATATATCCAATTACTACATTCATGGAAATTTCAAAATTGGCACCAAAGTCTTGGCCACCACTCATGTGTATTATTCTTCTTACTAGGCACTGTCAACTAAAACTTATCAAAGGCTTGAGAAACTACTGAAATTCTCTATGTAGTCTAATTTTGAAGGCAAAGATGGTTTTCATAGAGTCAATTGGAAGCTTTGTTGTACTTCACTAGGCTAGGAGAGATGTGATTCGGAACCCCTATGCAAACCCTAGTCCTCTACACCGCATTGATAATTCAGGTCTTCAAAAGGATGGAGGCCTAGAGAGTGCTCTTGTGGAATTGCATCCACCAATGTTCCCCTTATGAAAAGAAGTTGTGGGCAAGTTTGAACCTTCAAATGCTCATTCTCACCTTGACAAAGGTCACAATGAAAGGTACATTTGTGGTGCAACACATATGGAAGTCCTGGGAAGCTATCAACGCTTTTCCAACCTAGAAAGGACATGCATTTTGCTTGAACATGAAGTTCAATGAGCATTTCCTTTGGTGGTCATCCAATCTTCTACATGATGAGAAGTTCTTAGCCAAGTCACCTTTGTTCTCAACCATCAAATTCTATAGAAAAGGAATCAACATTGTCCTTAACCTTTTTTATTCTATCACAAAGGATTAGGTATCATAGTCGGAGCTCAAGGAGAAGTTCATGTTGAATAACACTAATAAATCAGTCCTTCATCGTGTCAGGGATCTTATTCCAGACTCCTTGTTCTTCAAGTTTGGCATTCAGCCTCTAGCCAAACGGTGAGGAGATTGGAATTGGAATTTTTCCAAAGCCTTTAAAATGTATAAGCCATATGATGGCCGTCATTGGCTGCCTAACAAACCCAATTTTGGCAAGCAACTAAATAAGCTATGGAGGCTTAAATCTAAACAATTGACTTGCCTCTACAGACTTTAAACTCTATGGGAAACCTTTGCTGAGCCTAAGAAAGCTTTCTTTGCCCGCTTCTCATCCTGGGAGGCCTGGCTGTTAGCTATTGACTAATTCAAATTCGGTAACATGGTCAGAGCTCAAGGAGAGGTTCATGTTGAATAACACTAATAAATTAGTCCTTCATCATATCACGGAATTTATTCCAGACTCCTTGCTATTCAAGTTTGGCATTCAGCCTCCAGCCAAATGGTGCGGAGATTGGGCTTGGAATTTTTCCAAAGCCTTTAAAATGTATAAGCCATATGATGGGTATCATTGGCTGCCTGACAAACCCAATTTGTACATGCAACTAAAATAGTTATGGAGGCTTAAATCTAAATAATTGACTTGCCTCTACAGACTTTAAACTCTATGGAAAACCTTTGCCAAGCCTAAGAAAGCTTTCTTCACCCACCTGTCATCCTGGGAGGCCCGGCTGCTAGCCATCGACTAGTTCATCCCACCTCAAATGTTTTTTTGCAGTTGGCTTGACTATCTTCAACATTTTTGGTTTTGTGCCTTTGCTCTGTCGAAATGGCAATGGGCATCTTCTTTTTGTGTCAATTTGTTACCCTCCCCCATTATACCTATAAAGTAGCCCTCTTTGGGGACAAGCTTCCCTAGACCATGGATGTTCATATCACATGGTATCTATTAAGAACCCAGTATTTAATTTGAAAAAAAAATGAAGTTATATTTAATTAGACCCTTGTTGAAATGGCTTTTTTGTGGGATGACAGAGTTGCAGCTTGTGTTAATCTATCAATGCAGATTACAGAGCAGCCCCAAAAGGTGAAAATGGATGTGGCCCCTTTCCATCAGCATCAAATCCTCGATTCCTAGGGAGTGTGCCATTCAGTATGAGTCGAGTGCCCTCTAGATGCCTTTCCTGCTCCAACTAACCGACCCAACACTGAAGAAGCAAAGGGAGCATTGTCATAGTTGGCCACGTAGTCCTCCACCATGGATATTGCATGATAGAGTCCCTACAGTCCCTTTGGCGATCCCAGATGGCAACAAGCAGCAGGGCAATGATGGCTGAGAATCGGATGTCCCGGAGCCTGGGCCATAGAACAAGAGGTGGGGAGACCCACCAACGAATTACAATGACGATCTGTCCACATCGGGCCTTATTCTGACCCCATCTTAATCTTTTTCATTGTTGATCATGGTCATGCTAGTTTTATGGCCCATTATTTTTGGGCCGTTAATCTTGTTAAGGAAAGCCAGGTGCGATATTTTGCACTTAACTGATTTAAGCCAATTTGCAGACTTAAATGGCATTTGTCTTTTGCTAGTGCCTGTGATCTATGTTTTGTAAAAAAAAGCCATAATTGTACATAGGGATTTTATAAATAGTGAAAAGGAAGCATTTTTTGCTAAAACAAACTTGGCCACTGGGCATGATAGACTTTCATACTTTAGCTAGTTTGCTATGAAATATTTATAAGTCTCCTGCAGTTGTCAAATAAAGCCAAAGTTTGGGGGATTGTTTGCTAAAAACTGATTTTATGACTTGGATGAAGCTTAAGAGTTCTTAAAAGAATAATGCATTATTAGAATACACATATGGAACTTGGAAGCCATCGTAGCTATCATGCTATTTAATTAATGAAAAATATGTATTTGGATTCTGACCGTAACTAGAATCTGTGTGTCATTTTTCTGTAAACTCCTTTTTACAGCAGTGATTGATTAAGTCCAAAAGTATCGACCAAATTAAGGTATTTCATTCGACCAAATTAAGGAAATTCATTCCAAGAGCTACTTCATAGCATGAAATCTTCCATACGCTTTCACCATCAATTTTTTTTTAATCCCAGAGGAATCCAGCAGCATGCCTGACACATTTCTGGGTCTACGACTTGTCCTCCTCTCCTTAAACCGGGTCAGGGATTTAACCTTGGATCTTTCAGTTTTCTCGAGACGCACATTATTTTGATCACCAACTGAGCTGCCCTTGGGCCTTTCACCATCAATTTTTATTATAAAAAATGCAATAAAATTAAAGAAAGGAAGACCTAAAGCAGAACCAGCATCAGATGAGATTCTCCCTCTAATATCAAATTTGATCACCAATTCAGCTGCCCTGGAACCTTTCACCATCAATTTTTATTATAAGACAAGTAATAAATTAAAGAAAGGAAGGCATCAAGCAGAACCAGCATCAGATGAGATGCTCCATCTAATATCAAGCTCATCATCAGAGTACAGCAAGAAACACCGTGACTATAACAATTAGTAACATATAGATAGATATACGACTTGGGTTTGCCACAAGAATCTGGATTGCAAATGTCAACCAAACCAAGCACACCAATTTACAGTATTTATCACTCACTTGCACCTTTCAGAATTCCAATGGACAAAATTCCACGGTTGCTAAGAAGAAGAAATTCTAAAAGCAAAGCCAGGTCCAGCATCGCAAGTTGTCGATCCAATTAATCTCTCTGTAGAAGCAGAACAAGAAATTCTAAAAGCAAAGCCAGGTCCAGCATCGCAAGTTGTCGACCCAATTAATCTCTCTGTAAAAGCTTTTCTGCTTCGAATCTTTGTTGAATTCCAAGTTTATGCCAACGACCAAGGTGTCATTTTTTTGTCTGCTATTTATGGCTTATTTCCGCCTATTCAAGCCTCCTACGTTTATTGGGCCACAAGGCGACAAATAACATGTCTTCTATGCCCTGACACGTAACTCATTAATTTTATCTACTTGAAGCTGGAACTCGAACTCGAGTCCTTCTATCTCTGGAAATGTTTCTTTAACCCGAAGGCCAATGTGGGAAAGGAATAATGGACCGTGTCCTGAATTCAATTTTGCTCAAGGAAGAAAGGGGTTCCAATAGAATGCTATCTGCTGTAAAAATGCCCTGCACTTAACGTGCATGTCATGAATATAACTACCAAACTAAAATCTTTCAATGCTTGCTAAAAAGAATCACTCGTTAAAAATACTAGTTTCTGTGAATACATTAAAAATTTAGCATTCCAGTTTTGAATTTCTAATTCAATTATAGTCCATTGGCTGCCATTGCAGAATTTAAAGAAAACGGATGCACTGACCTATTTTTCGCAGCGGAAGGAGCGTCTTGGCGAGAGCAATTTTCAGGTGAGAAAAATGTGGGTTGTCTCAGGTTAAATTGTGCTCTCGACGGACGGTGGTGGCATCAAATCCGAATGTCCGGGAGGAGGGTTTTCGAATATTCTGTGCTTGTCCAAATAGAACAAAGACCACGACACTAAATGGGCTAAAAAACAGGTAGCAGCACATCTAATATACTTCGAAATTCCTTTGTGCTTGAAGTCAACCAACGGTGCATATGATAATTTGAAATGGTTTCGTATGCTTGTGCTTCTATGGTTTTTGTTTGTTCTATCGAAACTCTTAGTCTCGTGCCTAACTCAAATCTGGTAAACTCTCACCCATCATAACCACGTTTTTATATTAAGTGGGTGATAAGCAACATTCGTTATAACAGGAAAATGCAGTAATGGGTTTTATTTATTTTTCAATTAATATTATATTTAAAAAACATATTATATTTAAAAAATTATAACAGGAAAACGCAGTAATCTAAGTTCCTTATATTTTGGTTTTTCTTTATTTTTCCATTAATATTATATTTAAAAAATAAACATATATACCTGTCGGGGTTTGGTCTAATCGCAAGCGAACGATTTGCTAAGTCATTCGTGCACGGTCACAAGTTCAAACCCCAAGAGTATCCGAGAGACGTGCAGGTGGGCTAGGCGGACCCTCCTAGAGGTTATAGAGGTAGCTGATGGGATTCGACCCCGTGTAATGCAAGTACCTCCTAGAGGTTATAGAGGTAGCCGATGGGCGACCCCGTGTAATGCAAGTACCTCCTAGAGGTTATAGAGGTAGCCGATGGGATTCGACCCCGTGTAACGCAAGTACGATACCACCACCAAACTCAAGTACGATACCACTGTCGTTGTTGATTCCTCTAGTAAAAAAAAAAACAACAACAACAAACAAACTGATATTATAGAGATTATTTTGAGAGAAATGTGGGAAGAAAGAGTATGTACTTTTTGTTTTTCCAGAAAAGCATTTCCTTTTAGAATGTGAGGCCTTCAAAAAAAAACATGAAAACTTATGCAGATATTATGGCAGCTAACTCTTGGGATAATCTATTTAGCAAAGGGTTTGTCCAAAAATTTCGAGTGTTTATTGTGAAGTTTAACAGGAAAAGGGTCAAATACATCAATCAGAGAAAGCGATTTGTCCATAAACTATTTTTAACCTCATAAACATTAAAATAATTTTCTTTCTTTCTTTCTATATTTTAAAGAAATAAAAACTATATTTTTATTTAAAAAAAAAAAAAAAAATTATATCACCAAAATATAATAAAAAATTACAATTTCAACCCCAAATTTTAATTAAAAAATATAAGCATAACATAATTAAACTTAAGATATTGGTTTGTATTGATATTAAAAAGTATTAGACATGAACTCAAACACTCTATGTACCATCAACAAGTAACCTTGAGAGCAAAAAAGAAATTGTTTGTTGCGTATGGTTAGCGTAAAACATAAACCAAAAATACGGACTTCTAAAAATTGGCTTGAATTTCTTAAATTATAAAATATTAATATTTTTCATTTGAAAAGGTATCTTTTATTTTAAATATTTAATATTTATTTAATTTAAAATTAGATATTTTTAATATAATTAAAAGTAATTAATGTTATATATTTTTCATATGATTTTTTTTAGTTATTTATTTTTAAATTATTATTTTAATTTTATTTCAATTAATAATACTTGATATTTGTTAATTGTATTTTTTAATTATTTTTAAATTTTATTTCAATTTATACTTAATTATTATCTTTAACAGTCTTATATTTTTTTTAAATGAAAATATATACATTTAAATTTGATATTTGATAAATAAAATTATATATATAGATATAATAAAAACATGTTAATGTTCAATACTTTATGATGAATTGTACTTCGAAAAGCCTTTGCCAAACAAACAAAAAATTGTTATGTGATTTTTACCGAAAGACTTTTTGTAATTCATTATGGATCACATAAGCTAATTTTCTTTAAACAATGACCTCCATAAAGCAAAAACAAAAAAATCAAAATAGATTAGAGTATATATTGAAAAAACATTCCTATAACTACAACTACCTAACATTAATACTTATACGCGGATGCGAGTGACATTCAATGCAATTTATGAAGAATAGAATGGACGGTGGCGAGAGGATGGGCCACTTCGCTGATAGCGCTTCACCCCACACCACTCTGAGCCGATCTCATGATAGATCGCAGGCAACATTTACTGCAGGCTTAGATCGAGAAAGAGCTATTATCTGCCCAAACATGGACTCCCCTCATCTCATTGTGTTTCCTTCTCCCTTGCTCCACTGCAACTGCCCGCCCCAAGCTTCTGAACCCAACTCCCGCACAGTTACTGGGCATCGTTGTTGGTTAGCGTGTTGTGTTGATTTCGGTAATGGGCATCACCATTCCCATTCCAGGTTCTGCCAGTTAACCACCGCCCAACCAGTCCTTATTCCCCTTCTCAATCCCTCTGTCATTGCTCCCACTGAACACTTAGCCAGGCATTCCGATATGGTTCGCCATCGCATGAGAAGTCGAAGAGGAGGGACTCGGGGAGGTAGTGCCCGCCCTCAAACGGCGCTAAATCCTAGCTGTTGCCTCCTCTCCTTCCCCCGATCTTTATCCACCCATAGTTATGGTTTGGGAAGATATCCCAATACTCGTAGTGGCCGGGGTCGTGCTTTATCTCCGGGTGAAGGTTGCAGAGATTTCGCGGTTCACACTGCCAATTTCCCTTTGCCTCCTCACCCCGCTCCCCACTCAACCCAATTCAGATTTCGTAGCACCCTGAACATACCAGTGATTACTGCTACAATCACCATCCTTTTCACCGAAGATAATGAGCAGCCAGCTACCCAGGCGGAAAACTCTGAATTGTAGCAAGAGGAGGCTCACAGATGCAGAAATGGCCGGGACACAGGAAAGAATCTGTTGGATGAAGGAAAAGTTGCTTTGCGTGGCCAGACCATGGGTGGCAGTCAGCATGCTGAGGGTGGTAGTTCTGGTGCCATGCGCTTCCCAGGTGGCACAGGGATTGAAGGGCCAGCTCTGAAGGTTGCGGCTGACAGCCATGGTGTCGTCCAACTTGCGGGTGGGCCACACGATGGAGCGTCGACGGAGGAGGCGGATGACTAGGCGAAGTATGCATGTCCGATTGTAGAGGAACCCACCCCGAACAGGGATGACTGGATGACGTATGCATGTCCGATTGTAGAGGAGCCCATCCCGAACGAGCTCAAATGATATTGCGTGGCTGCCAGGTGTCATTTGGCTGGTCTTTTTGATATGTTAAGTTCTACTAGATTTTGTCTGCATCTTTTTATGTCATGGTGAAACTTCTCTGGTTTTTGTTTTTTCCGGTCTTAAAGACTGATATCCTATCTAGGTTTTTTTGTCTATGCGGATTGGTTTCCCCAATGTTGGGGCAGTCAAGATATTCTCTGATACACCATGTTAAGCACTGCTGAGGCCTGAGCCTCATTGTACATTTATATTACATATTAATAGATTAATTTAACTTAGAAAAAAAACATTAATATTTATTATTTATGTAAATATCAAAGTCCAAAACATTATAAATATAATAATTAAGTAATAATTTAAGAGAGGAACCCGGATGCGGGTGAAATTCAAGAACATTAATGGCGAGCCGAAGGAATGACGGCGCTCGACCCAGCCAGATGGTGGCCAATGCACCATCCCAAGCTCAGTTATGGCCTCCGCAAATTCACTTAAGACGAGAGTAGGTCCACCTGCAGGTAGCCTTTAATGGCCGCTCAGGCCGAGATATGAAAGCTATTCGATTTAACATGGCACCCATCAATCCCTCTGTCTGCCCTCCCTCCTTCAGCATTTGCCCGCTCCAAGCCGGAAACCCCTGCAGTAGAACTGTTACAGGAAGATGATGTTGGCTTCTTTGCTGTATTGACTTTGGTAATGGGTATCACTACTCCCATTCCAGGCACTGCCCTTTGAAACCTGTCCAGGAGCCCTCTATGCATTCTTTGCTTTCCTTCCAGGCCCCCAATTCTCCTGAACTTCTCTCCCGCACATTGCTATGGTTCGTCACCGCATGAGGAGCCGCAGAGGAGGTAATCGAGGTGGTAGCGCTCGCTCTCAGGCAGCACAAAGCTCTGAACTACCTCCATCGCCTGCCTCTCCGCCTCCTCCTTAGGCCAATTCTCCCCCTCCCAGCTCGCCCCGCAGACACTATCCTCACACTCGCAGTGGCAGAGGTCATGCGCAGGCTTCAATGGCTGAGCATAGAGATTTCAGGCTTCACACTGCGACCTTCCCTCTGCATCCTAATCCGGCCTCCTACTTAACTCAATTCAGGTTCCAGAGCAACTTGAACCGGCCCATCATCACCGCTAATGTCACCATCATTTTCTCAGAAGAGGAAGATCAGCACAGGGCTCCTGCGTGAAACTCTGCAGAGCAACCTCAGGACATTCACAGAATGGATGTTAGTTGTGGCTCTGAGCAGCTCCCGACAGAAGAAAGCAGGGGAGCTAGGCATGGCGGTCAGCATGCAGAAGGTGATACTGCAGGCGACACTCAACAACGAAGTGGCAGCTCTCATGGAGCCACAATTTCGATGGCTATTATTGGCAACTCGAGCGGCACCCTTCAGGCGAGAGAACCTCCAGGTGGCAGGGTGGATAGTGACGTGGCAAAGGAAGGTGAGATCTGGTATGGGAACACGTGCCCCGTTATCGAGGAGGCTCTTGACCAGGACGTCCCACTGTGATGCCTGTGGACACCCACGCGCCAACTCAGCGTTCTGCTGCTGACTGGTTAGGTCCAGTCTTTTGTTGTTTTGTTTTTCGTTGACATGTTAAGCAATTCTGTCTTGTTTTCAACTGCTTCAAATGGTGATGTCTCAAGTCTTCATTCCAGTTTTTTCGATGTTCTCTCAGTCTTCTGCATGGTTTTTTGTAATGTTAAACTAGTTTCCCCAAATATGGGGCAGTTATGAAACTCAGAAGGAACTCCATTGTTCTCGCCTGAGGCTACAACCTCATTGTAATTTTATTTTTGTTTCCTTTTAATAGAATTAGCTTTACAGAGAAAAAAAAATAATTTAAGAGAGGATTTAACATTTTAGTCTAGCTCCAATAGTTAGCTTAATTGGTGGAGTGATCATTGCTAAGTACTTTGTTGATTGGGAGTTCATAGGGTCAATTCTCCTCAACCCCCTTAGGGTTAGGCCTTGCTAGTTTGGCTAAATTTTCATAGTTATTCATTTTGTGGAGAATTTTTGAATGAAACTGTGTAGGGGAGCTAAATTTTCATAGTTATTTATTTTGTGGAGAATTTTCGAATGAAACTATGTAGGGGATTTTAATATGTCTGAAATTTTGGGTGGGAACTCCACCCATCATCAATGACTAGAAAAATGATAACAAACAAGTGTTGAAGAGCTTTTAATAAAGAAGAATACCAAGTAGTCATTAAAGAATTAATAATAATAAAAAAATCATAGTTATTCATTTTGTGGAGAATTTTCGAATGAAACTATGTAGGGGATTTTTAATCTCTATGAAGTTTGGGGTGGGAACTCCATCATCAATGACTAGAAAAATGATAACAAACAAGTGTTGAAGAGATTTTAATAAAGAAGAAACCAAGTAACCATTAAAGAATTAATAATAAGAACTAAAATAAAATAGGAAATCGAGCACAAAAATTAAATAAATAAAATAAAATAAAGGAAAATTTGGGGGTTTTGGGTGGGAACTCCACCCATCATCAATGACTAGAAAAATGATAACAAACAAGTGTTGAAGAGCTTTTAATAAAAAAGAATACCAAGTAGTCATTAAAGAAATAATAATAAAAAATAGAAAACAAATAAATAAAATAGGAAATCGAGCACAAAAATTAAATAAATAAAAATAAAATAAGGGAGAATTTGGATTAAAGGAGCTCAAGGACCAAAAGAGTCAAATTAGGGAAAGGACCAATATTAAATTAATAAATTAGGGGAGCAAGGGAAAGGACCTATATTAAATTAATAAATTAGGGGAGCAAGATGAAAATTTAAATTTAATGTATGTGTGTGTGTGTGTGTGTGTGTGTGTGTGTGTGTGAGAGTGAGTGTGAAGGGGGATGGTAGATATGATAATAAATTAACCAATTAAATGAGATCATAAATGGTTAAAAATTAGGAATAAGAAAGATAAAATGAGGATAGAAAGGAAAGTAGGAATGGAGAAAGGAGGGGGAGGAAGAACAAATTAATTGGTGCGTAGATGGATAACCGATTTTCATTATTGGCTTAGCTTATAGCCGTTTTCCATATTGAAATTGTTGGAGTGTTTCTTGATCTCGATCTCAAGAGCTTCCCTAATGATTTGAGAGTTGTAAGAAAGGAAAGAAGCTATGATTTTGGATTGATCAAAGCATTTATTAATCTCTTATGCCTATCTTTTATATTAATCTATCAATTCCAATCTCTTGTTCTCTTATCCTTTTAATCTTTTCCTCTTTCACACACATGCATAATTATAATTATAATTATAATCATATCCATTTTCTTACTTTTCCTAGCTTATTTCCTGTCACCCCCTTAACTTGTCATCCTTGCACCACCCCCCTCTTTTCATTCTATTTTATTTGTGTGTGAGAGATTTAATTTCTCATTCTGCTCCCCTATATTATTAATTTAATATTGGCCTTTTCCCTAATTTGACTCCCTTGATTCTTGAGCTCTTTTAATCTTTATCCTTCTAACCCCAAATTCTCCATTAATTTATTTTATTTATTTAATTAAGTTTTGTGCTTGATTTTCTATTTTAATTATTTTTTTATTTATTTGTTCTCTATTTCTTATTAAATCTTTTGGCTTTATCCCTTAACCTTATTATTTTAATGACTATTTTGAGTAATTTATTATTAATTTATTATTAATTTTTTAACCACTACTTGGTATTCTTCTCTATAAAGGCTCCTTAACACCCTTTTGTTATCATTTTGTTTTCTGGTCCCTGATGATGGGTGGAGTGTCCACCCACGTTAGATGGATTAAAAATCCTCTACACAGTTTCATCCGAAAATTCTCCACCAAAAAAGTAACTAGCCCAGATCCATCTTAACTTTGGAATCTTCCAGTGCTAACAGGGATCAAATCTCTTAAAGATTACAAACCTCTTTTAGAGTGAAAAGAGATTTATCTCTCTCGATGCTTGGTAGATCCAGAGTTAAGATGAATCTAAGGCTAATGTCGTGGTGTGTGTGTGTGTGTGTCTATATATATATATATATATATTATATATATTATATTATATATATATATATATATATATGGAAGACCAGGGGAAAACCATGGTTGTCAAACCTAGAGCCCAAAAACTACCAAATGGTAAATTGACTATTTTACCTCATTTTTATTTTATTTATTATTTTTATTCTTTAATTTAATTTAATTTTTATGTGATTTGACGAAGTCAAAATGATTATAGGATAGGTTGTTGAAAAATGTAGCAAGAAATTCTCAATTTCATTTTGCCTTGATTAAATGGAGAAAATTCAAATTTCCATACCAGCAGTCAACTTGGATGTAGTTAGCTTGTGTGACATGGCTTGTGTCAACCATTTTATTTAGTAAATTCGAATTGGAGGAGTTAGAGTTTAGTTAAGCGTGTGTGATTACTAATTTGTATCAATCAAGGTCATCTATCTCAGGTTGTTTTCAGTGAAACTAGTTCCAACTATTGGAGAACCTAATGGAAGGTCAGTTGTGCAGTGGGACTTCAGTCAAACTCAGTGATCATCCAGTTAATTGATCAATCAACCCAAAATATCTAGTGCATGTAGAGAATTTGAGTCCCCCGGTTGTGGTGGATATTCCAAGGCAGTGTAACATCAATTGTAGACTAACCTTGAGTGTACAAGTATTGCATGTAGTCAGGTGATCAACCTTGGGAATTGCGCAATCCATTTTGGAAAAATTCCTAAATAATAGGGGCATAATTTCTCAAGGAATTACGCAAGGAAATGGGGCTCAAGCAGAGGAAAAAATTAATTAAGCCTGTGTTAGAGCTTCTCAATGAGCACAACCTGCAAGTGAATAACGTACTCTATGCTCATCCAATGTCGCTTCCCCTAGAAAAAACGTGATTGCTAGAATACATCAAGAGAGATGTTGCAAAACCAACGAAATCTAATGTCCAGAACATTACTTAGTGGAAGAAAGATGTAGCCAAAGTGAGGATAATAATATAGGAGGGAGTATGGGACCACATTGTCACCAATCTCCATGGGAAAGAAATTCCTTATGCAATGTGGCATGCACTGACAGATCTGTTCCAGAATAGTAGTGACCATAGGAAGTTGGCACTCAAGGATAAACTTAGAAATATCAAGATGTAGAAGAATGACACTATTCCGTAGTATCTTCCAAGAGATGGTGTTACTACTTTAGATGATGATTTGGTAAGCCTTTCCCTTCTAGGCCTTCCCACAAGCTGGCATAGCTACCAAGATTCGGTGAACGGGAGGGAGAAATTACCAAATTGGGAACGCTTATGGTCTGATTTGGTATAGGAGGAAATAAGGTCGAATACCACAGATGGAACTTCATCCAAGGCTAAGGATGAAGAAAATTTTGCATTGGTTGTAAAGGGAAAGAAGGGAAAAGGGAAGAAATCTCAAACCAAACCAAAATCTAGCCAAGGGGGAAAGAAGAAAGATTTGTCAAAAATTAAATGCTTCCATTGTCATGAATTTGGGCACTATGCCATGAAGTGCCCACACAAAAATGCATGCAAGAAGACCTCAAGAGGATCAACAGGTGAAGCCTTGGCTTCACAATTCAAGCTTGACTTTCACCTTATCGCATGAATGGGAAGCACAGTGATGGGGAGTGTGTGGTACTTGGACTCAGGTGCATCATTCCACATGACATGGTGTGGAAAGTTTTTAAGTGACCTAGAGGAGAAAGATTTGCAAATTCACATTGAGTTAGGGGATGGCGGAAGGTACATCATGACTTGGGTTAGTACAGTCACCTTTCAAAGAGAGTCGGGCTCCCCTCTTAGACTCAAGGATGTCATGTTCGTTTCGGGCCTAAAGAAAAATCTCATCTCTATTGCATTTTTGGAAGACCATGGTTATGATGTGATCTTTAGCAAAGGAAAAGTATTCCTGAGACACATGGCCACGGGATAGGTGAAGCAAATCAGGGTTCATGTGAAGAATCTGTATAAGCTAGATGTGGAAGATTGTGTCGCATTGAGCACTAAGGCAGAGAAAGTAAAGGGTTGCCATTGTTGGGAATAATACTGAGAGGTGGGGTGAATCAATATTTACAAATCACTAAATTTTTCATTTCCATAATCAGATTTATATACACTACTTCAGTGAAGGGAACTCGCGTGTGTACGCAGCTATTCTTAAGGCAACCATCATATATCTAGTGAACTTGTGATTCAGTTAATTCATCATATGTTGATCTTTAATCAGTACATCAGCACTTTATTAAACATTAAACAATAACCATGTGCAGTGATAACAGAATAAACCATCACACATAAGCAACACACATCAACACTAATATTTAAGGTGGAAACGCAATGTGGGAGAAAAACCACATGCTGTTGTTGTCTCTGTCTTCTCTTAATACAAAGAATAATCTATTTACAATCTTGAATTGGTGCAGACTCATACTAGTATGCAAGCACCCACCTGCAAGAGGCTACAACCTTCTCTCATTCTCCAGCTTCTACTGGAATGAAGCTACAACTCCCAAGCTCTTGTACTAGCCAATATGTTTACTAGTACATAGGCGCCAGCCTACAGAAGGCTACAACCTTCACTCATTCTCCAGCTGCTACTAGAAGGGAGCTCCAACCCCCTGATCAAATCACCAGCCACTACTGGCAGGAAGCTTCGACTTCCTTACTAAAGGCTCCAACCCTCGGTATCTTTCAGGGACCACGTTTCATAAATTTTCATACTAGATACTCCACTAATATTCTGAACATCTACTGTCAATTTACAAAGATCCAGAAAGTCAGCATCAAAGATAACCCTTCTCAATTAATTAATCAATCAATTAGACACAAACTCATTATGCATTCAGTTTTACTTTAAGATCTAAGAAGACTTCATTGACAGGCAACAGTAAAACAGCAACCCTGATCAGACAAATCAGGCATCTTTGAACAACAAGCTTTTCTTTTGCATACGCTACTTGGAAGTGTCGAACCAGCGTGTATACACGCCTTCACCAAGGCAAACTAGCATACAGATCTATAGATAAAAGCTTATAACTTCTTAGTTATTCCAATATTCATATATACCCATATCATAACATTTAAAGCACAAAACATTTGTTAGCAATCAGATCTAGCCAATTCATTATCAGATCTCATAATGATAAGTCATTATGATTATGATCCATCATTGGATCTCATCCATCATCAAGCACTCAGGTGCATACTTAGTCCAGATCAAGCAAAGCATCAGATACCCATAACATGCATATTTTCTTTTGATCTAACACTTCATAAGATATTCATTACTTGTCCACTTAGTCCTTTAATCTTCTCCTCATTATATAGTTTTAGCCTTTCTAAATACCTCGGACCAAAAAAATACTTAGAACTTGTGGTTTTCTTAGACGGGATCAAATAGTCATTACTCTGCTCAATATTGTGGGCTAATACCATGGTATTGACCCTTGGTATTCTTTAATCTTGAATTTCCTTGATTTTCCAACCTATACACGGTTTTCCTCTTGTGAAAGTGTGTGCATATGTATACACTCTTTTTGTTCTGTTAACCCACATGTATACGCTGCTTTATCAAAGTGAACCTGCATATACATCTTAAACTACCTGAGAACATCCTTTTTCTTCAACTTCTTGATTCTGATATGTAGTCCTTTGTTCCTTCATTCTATTCTTTTGTACCATTACTTTGTTCCCTCTGAATAGACCTGTTATAATGTGATTTGCCATTGTTCATTACTTCTAAATTGATTCCTTTGAACTACCCTGCATTTTGTCACATCTATAAACACAATTGCCATGCCTTCTGTCACATCTGATATCTCTACTGTAGATTCATCTAGTTACGTAGATTCATCTAATTACCATATACAAGTGAGTTGTTATGCTTCAAGTGGGTTGCCATCAAGTACAACACATGTATCATAATGCCAACAACGATGTCAGTGAATTTTAGCACAAAATACTTGCCCATTTGCATCATGGCGTTTTGAAGATTATGTAGCAAATAACCATTGGCCTCCCCAAAGGAGCACTTGAGAAGCATGATATATGCAAAGGATGTACCTTGGGTAAGTACAACAAATCCACATTCCATGATTGGGACAAAAAAGCACATTCAGTCTTGGAAAGGATCAACTCTAATGTCTGTGGACCTTTCTTGACAACCTCCATTGCTAGATACAAATATTTTGTCATTTTTATTGATGACTTCTCAAGGAAGTGTTGGATCTTCTTCATGCAAAAGAAAGATGAGAGATTATCCAAGTTCATATTGCATGAAGAAAGATGAAACATTATCCAAGTTCATATAATTCAAGGCGTTGTTGAGAAAGAAACTAGTAAGAATGTGAAAGATCTCAAGACCGATAATGGAGGTGAGTACATGTCGAATGAATTTAAAAATTTATGTGTGAAAGAAGGCATTCGATGAGAGTTGATAGCACCCCACAACCCTCAGCAGAATGGGGTTATTAAGAGAAATAATCGTAGCATTGTGGGAGCAGCGAGGGCGATGTTGCATGACCAAGGCCTACCTCTATATTTGTGGGTTGAGGCATGCAACACAACAGTCTATTTGCAGAACCAGAGTCCTCATCGGATTGTGGGCATAATTACATCAGAGGATGATTTCTCCGGGAGAAAGTTGGATGTGTCACACTTCAAGATTTTTGGAGCCTTTGTTTATTTCCATGTATCCAAAGAATCAAGGAAGAAGCTTGTGCCAACAACGGAATTGAGTGTATTTGTGGGTTACACAGAAACTCCCCACAACTACCATGTGTACTTGTCATCCCTCAGAATGACAGTTGTGCGAAGGGATGTAAAATTTGACGAGAAGAAATCCATGCAGTGCTATCTTGAGAGGGAACTTCAAATCCCACCAGAAGAGGAGCTTTTAGCTCCAAAGGAGGAGCCTCAGGAAGTTATGGAGCAACCACAAGTTGAGGAGCATAGAGTAGAGACATCTACTCAAGTAGAACCATCCAAAGAAGGCAGGAAAAAAACCAGGGAAGTTGATAGAATTGTGCAGGATGCAAGGGAGAATGTGGGAGCTCCTTCAAATTTGTGCAGACAGAGAAGGTCACATGATCAGTACACTGACTACGTGGCTCTAATGATTGTGCTTATAGAGACTAAGCCATCCTCTTTTGAGGAAGCAGCAGAGAAACTTGTATGGGCTTATGCAATGGTTGAGGAATACTAATCCATTGTAGAGAATAGTGTTTGGGAAGTGGTCCCAAGACCGACAGATAAATCAGTTGTGGGTTCAAGATGGATCTTCAATGTTAAGCATGCAAAAAATAGAAGCATAGAGAAGTATAAGGTCATATTTTTGGCTAAGGGGTATTCTCAATTTGAGAGAATTGACTATGAGGAGACCTTTTCTCATGTAGCAAGGTACTCATCCATTAGATTATTTCTTGCTTTCGTTGCACAAATGGGGTGGAAGATCCACTAGATGGATGTAAAAATAGCATTTCTAAATGGAGTTATTGAGGAGGAGGTGTACATCGAGCAACCAATAGGTTTTGAGACATTTAATCAAGAGTCTCATATGTGCAGACTCAATCGAGCATTGAACGGTCTGAAACAACGACCTCGTGCTTAGTACACCAGGATCAATAGCTATCTCACCCATTTGGGCTTCACCAAAAGTGAGGTAGATGTAAACCTCTATCAAATCTTGGTAGAAGGTAAATTGGTTATTATTGTCTTATATGTTGATGATTTTATTTTAACTGGTGATGAGAAATTGATCAGATCTTGTAAGGAGGACCTTGCAAGGGAATTTGAAATGAAGGACATGGGTCTTATGCACTACTTTCTCGGGTTTGAAGTATGGCAAGGCGATGGGGAAATGTTTGTCTCTCAAGGAAAGTATGCAAATGAGATACTACATAGATTCTACATGGAGAGTTGCAAACCCATGGAGATACCTCTAACAACCAAATAGAGGAAGAAGGATGCCACTTTAGGTGAAGAAGTGGATGTTACCATTTATTGGCAACAAGTGGGTTCAACACATGACCAAATATGTGCTATGCAGTCAAATAGTTGAGCCAAGCTATGGTTAGGCCAACTAAATGATTTTGGAAGGCAGCAAAGCATGTCTTGCAGTACCTCAGGGGCATTGGCCAATTTGGACTATGGTACAAACGGACAGAGGGAGTGAAGCTGTGTGGCTTCACAGATGCATATTGGGCAAGGATTCCATCAGACTAAAAGAGTACATTAGGTGGATTTTTTAGTTTTGGGTCTGTGTTGTTTCCTGGTAAAATAGGAAGCAAAGATATGTCGCACTCGGCTCGATAGAAACAGAATACATGGCTGCAAGTCAAGCAGTGTTTAGAAATCTAAAGGGAAATGATTAGAGTGATTTCTCTTTCTTTGATAACTGATTGTGATGTATTTTTACTTATCTTTCTTATTAGATTCACTTATTATTATTGTGTTTTTGTATCATTAAACAACTTCCAAAACAAAAAGAATAAGAACACAAAATATAGGTTGCAAGTCAGGGCCAAAACCTCTCCACTTGAAAGGAAAACCCGCAAATCTCTTCTCTTCCTTGTAGATTCTTCAATTAATGAATTCCAAGACCTTTAAACCAAGACCAATACCCTCCAATACCAATTCCAACCTTTATGGGTGATGTTCTTTCCTTGTCTAAGTCAAACCCATTCAAATCTCTTCCAATAGCACAACCTCGACCTCTAGCTACAGAATTTCGGCCTCCACTGCGGACCTGAAATTTTCGGCCATCCTATAGTTTTTGTTGCCACACGTGTGAGCGTCTCTTAGCCTCTCAGGACTTCCTTAGAACTTCACTTGACTTTCTATGACTTCTAGAGCTTGAGGATGGCTTCTTGTGACCTTCACTTGACCTTCTTGCTTTCTCTTCTTCAAGATCGAACTTGTAAAGGAAAACCCTGACCTGTTGTAGAAACCCTATCCTTCCTTCGCACATGTGAGAGAGAAATAGCCAAAAACCAAGTCTTCTTTATCCTCTTCCTTCTTCGCTTCATTATTCTTCTTCTTCCTTTGCTTGAATGAGTGAGAGATGAATGTGCTCCAAGGGGGTCAAGTTTCCTCCTTTATATAGGCTTCTCAAAGGTGTACATGGCTCCTCAAATTAGGTCGACTTGCCAACTGCCAAGTCGACTTGATCTTGGAGGGTATTTTGACACTTTTAAGGACAAAAATAATTTTCTTTACAAGTTACAATGTGCCCGAAGGGGTATTCAACTTATGACAATGACTCTTTTGACTTCTTGACCTAGGACAAACCCTAGAAGCACTCAATGGGTGCTTGACCTATAAAATAAAAGACCTTGAGCATGAAACACATCCTCCAAAAAAAATAATAATATTTTTTTCATTTTACAATTTACAAGAATCAAAAGTACATTTCATATTTATGAAGACTGAACCTAGTTACACATTTTTCAACAAGCAGCATGTGAGGCAATATGGATGAGAAAGATACTTGTGGGACTATTTGATCAGATGATGGATCCAATTGTTATCTACTGTGATAATCAGAGTTGCATCAAGCTCTCTGAGAATCTTGCATTTCGCGATCGAACCAAGAATATAGATATCTAGTATCACCATTTACGGGACTGTGTACAAAGGCGAATAATGTTGCTACAATACATTCTGACAGAGGAACAAGATGCTAACATTTTGACAAAGGCCTTGTCAAGAGGGAAGTCTGAGTTCCACAGGTGAAAGATAGGGGTGGTTGATAATCCATTTTTTTGTTGAGAGGGAGTGTTGACAAATGCAGCAAGAAATTCTCAGTTTGATTTTGCCTTGATTAAATTGAGAAAATTTGAATTTCCACATCAACAGACAACTTGGATGCAGTTACCTTGTGTGACATGGCTTGTGTCACCAATTTTACTCAGTAAATTTGAGTTGGAGGAGTTAGAGTTTAGTTAAGCATGTGTGACTGCTAATTTGTAGCAATCAAGGTCAACTATCTCAAGTTGTTTTCAGTTAAACTAGTTCCAACTGTTGGAGGAACTAGTGGAAGGTCAGTTATGCAGTGGGAATTCAGTGAAACTCAATGATCATCCAATTAACTGATCAGTCAACCCAAAATAGCTAGAGCGTGCATAGAATTCGAGTTCGCCAACTATGGTGGAGGTTCCAAGGCAGTGTAACATCAGTTGTAGACTAGTCTTGAGTGTATAGGCATTGCATGTAGTTAGATGATCAATCTTGGGAATTGCGCCATCAAGTTTGGAGAAATTCCTAAATAATAGGGGCCTAATTTCTCAAGGAATTGTGTAAGGAAATAGGGGCTCAAGCAGAGGCATAAATTGACTAATTTTGGGTCAGAGCTTCTTAGTGAGAAGAGAGATAGGTTATTCACTTGCAGGTTGTGCTCAGTTGAGCAAAACAATTGTAATACATCTTTATTCATCATATTAATGCAAACATACATTGGAGGTTTTAGCATATTTCTTTCCTGTGGAAAAAATATTGTGTGCATGTGTGTTATTTCTCATTCAATGTTTGTGATTGATGTTCTAAATCAAGAATTGAATTTCATGGAGTAGTAGAGTAGGTTTGTATCTTGTGATTTTGATTAAAACTTCATGAGTAATTCCAAATCTACACCATAATTTCTACACATGACAACATCTCTTCCATACTAGGCTGGAGAGCGCCTCTCGACGCAATAATATGTTAAATCAAATATTTTTTTGGAACACATTTTAAAACTAGTGTAACCATATAAATTAAATGGTTGATAAATGCCAACATGTATCAATCCATGATAAGCATCGAAAGATTTACTTCATGATGCATTCATGTTCTTAAAAAATAAAAAAATAAAAAAATAAAATAAAAAGATTTAACTAAAGTGTAACTTTATTTTAAATTAGCCCATGGGGCTTTGGATTGACGGTGAATGCGTGCACTGTTAAGGCACTCCTTGTGATAGGTCACTGGTTCAAATCCCCGTGGGTGATTACCTACAAAAAAAAGTAACTTTATTTTAAATTATAATTATTAATATTAATTATAAAAAGAAGGCATAGTCTAACTTACAAACGAAATGGCCTTTGTCATGGTATTTTTTCTATATAATTTTAACCAAAATCCAGCAGAGATTTTTAAAAACTTGAGTTTAAGCACTTTAATATGTAGAATTCGAATGCCCCGAAGTTTTTCATGGTGTTGAATCCATTTATGCATTCAAAAATGTATTTTAAATAACAAAAATCACAATCTTGCTTGAAATTGTATCACAAGATTCCAGTGAGAAAGGTCATTTAGTCTATAAGGTCATTTAGTAAAAAAAATACAAGAAGTTTCTTAACCATGGAAAATCTCCCCTCACTTTACCATAGAGATTTTTAATCTGTAAATAGGTTTTGTTACAATATCATGGGCCAATACCATGGGTGATCAATATTACATGTCCAAAACACTATAACTCATTTCATATGACACTTGTTCAGATGACATTTTTTTACGTAATTAAAAGGGTAAAAAGGAGATAACAATGTAAACTTTGAAACGGGAACCCATACTGTTACCTGTTTTGTAGAGATAGCAAAAAAGTGACCCGACTTTGAAAAGGGGTGATGCAGAACACACGTGTTTTTTAGAGTTTAGTTTTTGGCACTATGAATTTTTTTATGTACATTGCATTTTATAATGGTAGTGTTTTTGCTTTTTATGCTGATTTAAAAATGTGGTAATTCTACACCAGACCTTTTTTTTAAAAGCCTTTTTTTTAATGTATGAAATGTAAATAATTATTTTGTAAATTTAATAATTTTTGAAGTGGTCTTTTTTTTTCATATTTTCTTGTTTTTATTTTAATTTTATTTTTTTTGTAGTGAGGTT
>APFE031377937.1:125687-170881 GCA_000404065.3 Pinus taeda
TTTTAATTTCATTATAGTTTAATATTGTTAATTTCTACAATAAGAATATTATCAATATGACCATAATTTGTTAGAGGAAAACTTATCTCCTTTAAATAGGGGATGGCTCATATAATTTTAAAGGTTTACTGGATAAATATTAAAAAGTCAGGGTTAGTTAAGTTAACCATTTTGATCAGCAATTACTCATGTTAAACGAATGAAGTTAAAGAAAATTAATACAGATAAAAGGGGATAAAGCCTGAAGATGAAAAGGGAAAATAAAAAAGAATGAAAAGGAGAAATGAGAGGGAAGGGAGGAAGAGTCATGAGGAGAGAGACGAAATCGAGCTTTTACTTAATTTCTAGCCATCATCCCTATTAATGTTTTTGGCATGCCTCTCAATTTCAATCGCTTCCTTGAGTTTCTTGTGGTCGAAAAGATCAATCCTAGCAATGACTTCAGATTCTTTAATGCAGACATGGTGTTTTGATTTCTCTGCATGTTTGGCAAGTGCTGATGTGCAGGAACGATTATGTCTAATGTCAGGTGCATGTTCATTGATTCTCTGCTTAATAGACCTTCATGTTTCTCCAATGTAGGGGATACCACAGGAGCAGGGAACAAGGTAGACTCCTTTCGAGTCTTTAGGGTCAATAGGGTCCTTAACGGATATAAAGGAATTTTTAATGGTTTTGAGAGGTTTGAAAGAAGAAGACACATTCATCTTCTTAAGAATATGGGCAATCCTATCCGTGGTTCCTTGGATATACGGGAGATGAACCTTAGAGAAAGGATCAACTTGGACGGGTTTAACTCTATGCACTTTGTTGGTTTTGTGAAAGGCCTTGAGGCTCTGGGGTCTGCTATATCCATTATTCTTAAAACTTCAAGAAGATGAGATTTCTCCTCTCGGAGATTCTTAGAGCACGGGTAGTGAGAGTGCTGAGAACCTCGAATTTAATTTTATTTAAAATTGTGTAATTTAATTATTAAATATATTGATCATTTTCATAATATTATTTTTTTATTAATTTTATCCAAAATTTAGTAAGGATTTGTTGAAATTATGAGTTTGAGTTGTTGAAAGTGTTTTAGGGACAACAAATCCATCTATTCATTCAAAAACACATTTTAAATAACAAAAAATCACAACACCTTCATCAAACTATTATATTCCCACTCTTTAGTTTTGAAATATCTTTCCATTTCACTAGAGAGATAAACTTCATATTTTCCTTTCCAAACCAAAGATACATTAAATGTTCCAAATCCTTTTGGAAACGTTTTAAGACTAATTCAGTAGATTAAAATAGCTTTAATTACACTTTTTAGAAAGACCAAATTTCCCCTAATAAATAACCATTAGTTCAACTAAGGGTTTATCTTCTCGCTGTATCCAATCTCTTGTACTTCAGTCATTTGTCTTTAATTTGTATCTAAGACATTTGATATGCTCTTCAAAACCATTTGATTTTAATGAAAGAATTGTTTTTATCACATTTACATGGTGATCTTCTTGTTTGTGGCACAAAATAATAGATTTTCAAAAGTTAATTTTCGTCCATGTAAAAGTACAATATATTTGCAATTTTGTATCTAGTATCAATGATTTAGTAATTGCACAATTGCTAATGAGAATCATGTCATCAAAAAATAAAAAGTAGTGAGTGATGTATAACAAATTTTATCCTTCTTCTTTCAATCTTGCAAATAAGTCACTCATAACTTCTTCTACAAGGAGCAGCGAAAAAAAAAAAAAACAAAAACCAACCAAACCTCTTCCACCATGAAGGTCAAAAAGTGTGATAATGGGAATCATTTCCATAATACCTTAGACCAAATGGAAAATCAAGTTAGCCCATTAATTAAGACGAAATATGTCATAATAGGAAAAAAAATCCTTAATACACTTTGAGCACTTGAGTGTTGAACACAATATGAAGAATGAGAAAGAGAAAAGTATGATTCACTTCATTATATGCCTTGAAGGGTTAAGTTTTATGATGGAATGAAATGATTTTCTTAATAGAATGGAAGACTTCTTGTGCTACCCCATTGTGTAAAATTTCAACAACTCTTGTAGAAAATAAAAAATTTCACATGATCTAGATATTGAAAAATACAACATTCAATCTCTTGGCTACCACTTTGACAATATTTTTTTATAGATATTGTATAATGAGATGGGCTAATATGAATCAAATATGGGGATTTTTCCGTCTTAAGAATCTTTGTTTAAGAAGGTCAAGCTTACAGGCCAATATATTTTCCCAAACTTTATTAATTATTTAATGGTCATAAATAAATGCTTCCTCACTATCTCATAGAAACTTGTGAAAAGACATATATGCAAATAGAAACTTGTGAAAAGACATATATGCAATACAATCATGCTAGGGGTTTTTTCTTATTAAAATATGCCAAAAATTCATAAGTTAGTTATTTCTCAAATGAGACTAATAAATATTTATTTTTTAATTTTTATTTACTAGTCTATTCAAATGTGTGGAGTAAAAGCCATTCTCTCCATTAATATTTTTCCTTTCAGGTTCCATACATATTTATTATAATAAGAAGTGGACACCTTATCTATGCCCTCAAAACATCTATACACATTCCACTACTTTATCTTAATTTTCCTATATACATTCCACTACTTCATCTTAATTTTCCTAGATAATGGTGTAGGCCTTTCTTGACTTGAAAAACTTATAGAGATATTATTTTTTTCCTCTCCCTCTTTGAGGTAGGTAGATTGATTTTTTTTAAGGTGTCTTCCCATTCTTTCGATGTATTTATATCTTCCTCAAACTTATTTTTATTTTTATTTTTTTCAAATGTAACTTCTCATTTTAATTTTATTTTTTTCAAATATGCTCCCTTCCTTCCATTCCCTATATATAACTTCTCATTTTATTTTTATTTTTTTCAAATATGCTCCCCTTCTTCCATTCCCCATATAGAACTTACAATTGAGAATCTAAGTTGGCTAGTTTAAGCTTCTATTGTTCTTTTACTTTTTGGTCGTGTTTCTAGTTAGATTTTAATTCTAGTGATGTTTTCCTAAAAGGATACTATGGCTTACTCTCTTGAGTTTTATTCAAAATGATTCTATTCCCTAGCTACCATTTCTCTTAAGCCTTCATTTGAAATCCTCAAAAAATTCAAATTTAAAGGTGAAGGAGGTTTTTTCTTCTAAATGAAGAATAATAGGAAAATGATTGAAATTTCCCTCTAGTCATATATTCACTACCTAAAAATCCTAATATCCAGCAAAACATCATTGAAATCAAGAACCTATCAATTCATTTCGAAATTGATCCCTCCACTATCTCTTGTTTCTCTAAGTAAGCTTTTGATCAATAGGTTCAACATCTATTGGGAATTTATTCTTATATAAAAGTTGGGAAAACATGTGAAATCATATGATATTATTTCCTCCCACAATATTTGACTTCTTTTCCTATCATATTTAAATCCTCACCTCCCACTCTTTGTTGAGTAGGGAAAGAAACATCATTGAACACCTTTGGGTAATGATATTCCTTGATATGGGAATGCCCATAGAAGTTGAAAAATTTAGATCTTTGTCTATATCTATGACATGTAATGCATACATTATAGTAAATTATTAGAAGATATAATTTTTAATTTGTAGGTGTGTTTCCATCTCATTGTTAGTTTCCTAAATCTCCCTCTTGTATTGATAGCATTAAAATTCCACCTTGATAATAAGGATTGTATTGAACTTACAAAATATTCACTCTAACATCTTTTTTTGGATATAATTCACATCTGCATTGTACTTGAATACTATTATTTCAAGGAAATTATTATTATTATTATTCCAAGGAGCTACTAAATCTTGTATATTGATAGAGAGAGAAATCATTTCTCATTATTATGGGAAGCCTTCCCTATTGTAAGGATTCTTTGATGGATCATTTCTTACCCATATGAATTTCTATTTCAACATGTTCTTTTTACAATTGAATTAAAGACTTACTTTCTTGGTTATTTTTTAGGATACTTATTTCAAGTCAAATTCTAGACTTGCTTACCACTTCCATTTCATTGTTTCCACTTTTCTTGCTATCAAAGTTGTGAGGAAACCTTTTGTTGTGCTTATAATGAGATTTACTTACTTCTCCATAATCCCCACTTGGGGAAGTACTACTCTCTTTAGATTCCTTTGATGAGGTATGTTTAGATTTTTTCATAAAATTTTGTGAGGATGTGAGTTACCTCCATTTGATGTTCACACCTATCCATTTATTATAAAAATTTCACATGGTGATATGTGAATTTAGCCTCAATATTTTATTTTTCAAGGATAATTCCTTCCTCCCCCATAAATCCATCTTCCATCACCCTCTTTATATTACTGAATTCGGTAGATGATAAATAAGCGATGGTGAAATTTCTCATCTACTGCTTCCTTGTCCTTTTAATGTTTCTATTGTTTATGTCCTAGTTCCATTGAAAGTTCATCTTTAATCCCACTAGTTTTCTTTAACAATTTAGTGCATTTGTCTCATTATAGACTAGTGACATCCTTTAAAACTTTGTTAGATTCTCACATGTTATCCTTTTCTTTGTTGGTATGTAGTTTCATATGCAATACCATTCCCTTTTAGGAGATAAAATTCAAGTTTATTCTATTCGGATTTAGTCTCAAACCTTCTAATGTAGTGTCTTCCATAACTTGATTGACACACGATAGACATAGTTTTAGATGCATATCATTCAATTTGTCGTATTTTAACCTTTTAGGAGACACATGCTTAAAATAATTGTATGTTTTGCTCCACCCACATACAAATGACATATTATAATAGCCCATAGTTATGTGAACTTCTACCCCACCACCATCTTATATATATTTCATATGGTAGGTCATCCCTAAGGTTAGGTTCCATGCATATATATTTTTTTTCCAAAGAAAAAACGAACTTTTTTTATAAGCAATAAAAAAGTTACAAGCATATGTGGAGACATTCCGGCTCATCCTGAGCTCTGAAGATCCTTTCCAGTTTTCAAGGGGATCGAAAAGTCACCGCCTTGCAACCGTCAAGTTCAGACAAAAAAGACCTGTAAGCATAAACATTGGCTTACATTTTACCACTGCTGCGTTGCCGTGTTCCAGGTAGGCCTTGTCCATATGAATCCGTTTTTTCCCACATTTCGGAAAAACCTAAAAACTCCTGAAACAGGAAAACGACCCGCGTTATCATTTTAAACACTGTTTATATATAAGTCTATTCTAAAAAAAAGAAAAAAAACCAGAGGCCCAAAAGCAAAAGTTTTGAATTTTCTGTTTAACAGAGGAGAATAAGAGCGCCAGAGAATATAGAGAGACAGCATTCTGAAGAGATCAAAATTCCTCGAAAATATGTTAAGTGACCGGAGCGAAGTGAGGATGAAGATCCGACACACGGATCTGATCATTGGAAAATTCTGAGATCATCCACAAATCCACAGCGAGCTGTATACCTTCCTTAGAAAACCTGTCTGCCTCTTCATTTCTATCCCTGTAAATATGATCAATGAAAAAAGGATTAAAACAACTCTTTAAATTTTGAATTTCTTCCAGCAGCGGTCTCAACATTTAGTTTTGGCACCGAAATTTACCAATGACCCAGTTTATAACATTGAGAGAGTCCCCATAGATCTGAACCGAGAAAATGTTTTTGCTAATGAGCCAGCAGAGGAGAAGTTTTAAGGCAGATAATTCCGCGAAATTGTTTGAGCCAGGGCCAAGACCAACTGCAGCTTTGAGGGAATGGGTAGAATCTAGGTGGATAACAATTCCAGCACCCGCGGCATTGTTTTGTGATGCCCCATCGAAGTACGCCCAGGGAATGCCTTCCCTGATTTGTTCAACTTTGTTTTGACCTGTTTTCTGAGAGGTTTCAGGAATTGGGATACTGGAAAGAATAGCTAAGCTCTGCATAGCGATCGCTTCAGCTGGAGTTCTTTGTTCACTAAAAATAATTCTGTTCCTAGCAATCCATATACCCCAGCATATGATGGGGGGCAGGTTCCTTAGGTTCTTCTCAGTGAAGTAGTTCCTCCAATATTCCCAGGCTGCCAGGAAAGACACCCCTTCCCATTGGAGTCTATTCCGGAAAAGCCTCTGCACTTCATCCCAAACTTTCCTAGTGTAAGAGCAGGCAACGAATAGGTGGTATATGGATTCCGAGTCCGAGAGGCATAAGGGGCATCTACCTGGTCCATGTTTGAATCTTGCCTGAAGGACATCCCAGGTAGGAATTTTCTGCTTTAGGACGCACCATAAAAATAATTTTGCTTTCTTTGGACATTTTAATTCTTTCAGTGACTTTACCCACCAGTCTGGAACAGACCATCCTTTTTTCTTCATTAGGAATGAATACCCCATCTTGGGGGAGTAAATACTGGTTTCAGCATGAGCCCAGACCAATTTATCCGGGTTGTCCTGAATTCTGACATTTGACCTCTTTAACTCCTGCAGAAAACCCTGCCATTCGACCTCCCATCTGGGATCAATTCCTAATGACTCTGCTGATTTCCAAGCTTGACCCCATATGGTAGATTGGCCGGGGTTTGCAATCTGATGAAGTCCATGAAGCCCTAGGGAGTCAAGATGAGCAACCAGAGTAGGAGTCAACGCGAAGGAACCGTTGAAGCCCACCCAGGGGTCTCTACCCACTCTTACATTTTCACCGTTTCCAACCTGCCAGGCCAAACCTTGTTCGATAATTTTGAAAGCCTCCACAGTTGCCTTCCAAATCACCGAGAAGTGCCTTCCTTTTTTATTTGGAGCCCTTATCCACTCTTCCAAGGGCAGGGGATCGCTATATTTGCGCTTTACCACTCTGGTCCATAGATTCTCGGAAGTAATTAAGCGCCAACCAGATTTTGCTGCTAGGGAGATGCTAAAATCATGAAGGTTTTTTATGCCCCATCCACCCCATTCTTTTGGCCTTGCTATTTTGTCCCATGCCACCCAAGGAAGAACAGAGTCCTCCTTTGATCCAGTCCAAAGGAATCTGCTTCAGAGTTGTCTTATCTTGTACAGAATGCCTTTTGGAATCCATGTTAAGGCTGCCCAAAAAACTGGCATGGCCTGAAGAACAGACTTCACAAGAGTCAATCTTCCAGCTCGCGATAACCACTTGAAGCTCCAATGGGAAATTCTTTGTTCAATTTTTGCCACCAGCCAGTTCCAATCCTGCTTTCTATAGGCTTGGGGTTTTAACCAGAAGCCGAGATATTTGAAGGGGTGCTCCAGCTTACAGGCCTCAAAAGGGAGGTGAGAAGCAGTCAGCAATTCTTCTTGTCTATTGAAACCCTGCAGGATTAGTTGGGACTTCCTGGAATTTATTTGGAGACCAGTAGCTTTCAAGAATAACTCAAGAATACTTTTAAGTTCTATGACTTCATTTATGGACCCATTTGTGAAAAGCAATATATCATCTACAAACAGCAGGTGGGTTATGAAAAGATTTACATCAACTTCCAAACCTTTAACCAAACCTGATCTCTTAGCATTTGTGATCAGTCTGCTGAGTCCTTCAGCTGCCAGGAGGAAAAGAAGAGGGGAAAGAGGGCAGCCTTGTCTCAGGCCTCTTTGGCTTCTGAAGAAGTGTGAGGCGGCCCCATTAATCAGAACAACAAAGCTTGCATTTGAGATACACGCCATGATCCAACTTATGAAGTCCACCTTGAAACCCAGGTGGGTCAGCAGCATCCTGAGAATGACCAATTGATTCTGTCGAAAGCTTTAGAAAGGTCGATCTTTATCACGGCCCCTTTTGAGTTTGATTTCCTGATGCTATGAATAGTCTCCTGAGCCACCCCAATGGCTTCATGGATTTGTCTGCCATCCAGGAAACCGAATTGTTCTGGGGAGATGGCTTTTGAAAGAACCGGCTTCAGACGGACCGCGATGGTTTTTGCAATGATTTTGTAGATGCAGTTGCACAAGGAAATTGGCCTGAAATCCTCAAAGGATTCAGGGTCCTCCTTTTTTGGGATGAGGGCAATGAAATTTGCATTGAAGGGAGGGAGAATCTCACCTTTTTGCCTTGATTCCTCCACCACATCCGATAATTCGTCACCAATCAGCTCAAAGAAGTGAGCAAAAAGTTCCACAGTCTAGCCATCCGGCCCCGGGCTCTTGTCCTTTGCCATAGATTTTATAATACTTTCAACTTCCTCCTTTGTCACTTCTTGAAAGAGATCTTCGGCCTCTTCCCTCTCCACAAAGCGGGGGAAGGTTTGAGCTATCCTTATAATTTCAGCTAAAGAGATCCCACCTGGGTCAGAGAACAGAGATTTAAAGTGGTCCTTCCCCATGGTCGACAAAGTCTCAAAAGATGAGACATCTCTGCCCTCAGGGTCCTTTAGCTTCCAGATTGTATTTGCAGCTTTTCGGCCCTTTGCATAGTTATGAAAGAATTTTGTGTTTTCGTCTCCTGCTTGCAGCCATATAGCCCTACTCTTTAGTCTCCATTCTTCCTCTTTTTCTAATAAGATTTTATCTCTCTTCTTCTCAAGGATTACAATCCTCTCTTTTAAGGCCTGAGTGGCATAAGCATTCGCCTCAGGGTCTTCAAGGAGACGGAGTTCCTCATCTATCTTAATCAGGTCTTCATTCTGTTTTTTCTTTCTGTCCGCGGCCCACTCAATAGTAGCCTTCTTTAACCTTTTTAGATTTTCCATGAAAAAGGCTCCTTTGTCTTCGAGGAGATCTCTCCCCGCATGTCGCCAGGTTTTTCGGAACAGCTGGTTGTAAGACTCTTCTTTCAACCAGGAGGCGTTGAATTTAAAGGGAGCTGCATGTTTTTGCGGGAGTTTGGCAAGTTCTAAGAGGATGGAGAAGTGATCAGAGTTTCCCCCTTCACCCACCCATTGCCTGAAGACCGGGACAGTTGAGGCCATTCGGTCATTTATAAGGAAACGGTCCAGCCTCTTTGCAATATGCTCCGCCCCAATTCTCCTATTCCTCCACGTCGGTTTGGCCTTGATTAGATTTACATCTAGCAGCTTGTGGGAGTGGAAGAGATGGGAAAAGAAATCTGTAAGGGGATCAATCCTGGCTGATGATCCCCATATTTCAGCAGCCCCAATGGAGAAATTTAAGTCTCCACCAATTAAGAGATGCCTCTCTTTTAGCAGATCCTTTGCCATGAGGTTATTCTAGAAAGCTGCCCTTGACTGGCAGGGTCCATAAACGTTTAATGATAGAAAAGAGATGTCAAAATCAGAGTGCCAAAATTCCATTCCCAAAACATTGGGCATTCCCCAGTGGTTTAAGATTTTAAGTCTGCCATCCCTGCATCCTATGGCCAGACCTCCTGAGTGGCCATTTGCATCAAGGCCTACAAAAGACCACCTAGGTAGGATGGAGCGGAGGGCCAGTTCAATTTCCACCGCCCTGCCCAACGTTTCTTGCAGAAAGACCAAGTCAGGCGTGTAACGAGAGACAAGCTCCTTTAAGGCCAGTTTTTTGGGTTTACTGGCTAAACCTATGCAATTCCATGACATGCAGATCATTTTATCACCTCCTCAGGGGGTTTTGCTGCTCTAAGCGCCCCAGGGAAAACCATTTGTTTACCATCAGCTACATCTATAATAGCTTTGACTTGAGCTTTAGACAGATTTGACTTTCTTCCCTTGCCCTTTTTAATGGAGGATTTTGCCAAGGAGGGACTTAGACCACCCACCGGGTCTTCTGAAACAGGGGGAAGCTCAGGCTTCTTACTCAGGGATCTGAGATTGTAGGTACAGGAAGGGGTGGTTAAAATGGGAGCAGGAGGATCTAAAGGAGAAATTTCACGGTTCAGATCCATGGAGGGAAATTCATCAGCTAGAGGTTCCACATTTGGGCTGAGATTTTTGACATTTGAAACTCGAGGAGGAACCAAATCAGAAATCGCAGAAATTGTAACGGAAGGGAGATCAGGAATAGAAGAAGCAGACTGCTTACCAGGAGGAAAGAGCTCGGAGTCTTCGGGGGGACCAGCAGGGGGGACGGCGGTGTCGAGCTGCTCCTCTGCTGCAGGGATTGGAGCTTCCTTTGACTGAGGTATGAATTCTGCTTCCTGGCCATGGACCCCTTCCATCGGATTGATGTCTGGAGAATCCTTTTCCACCGAGATTGGCTCCTCCCTGTTGTTCTGTGCCCGATGCTCCGCCTGAGGATGCACCCTCCTTTTGCGTCTCCCCAAAGGGCAGTCTCTAGCCAGATGTCCAAGCTCATGACATCTATGACATCTGAAGGGTAACAACTCATAATCTAGGAATTGTTCAAAGAAATACTCTCTGTATTGCAGATTGATTGATTCCATTAACTTCCTGGGGTTCAGACGCACTAGAATCCTTGCTACCGCCCGTTCATGCGTGATTAAGAATGATTTGTCAGCTTCCAGAAAAGACCCCAGCGAGTTCCCAATAGAAGAAAAGACCGAGTCCACCCAGAGGAATGGTGGAAGTCCAGGGAGCCTCACCCAGACAGGAAACTCCTCAACCATTTCCTTTGTGGCATCAAAGAGCGGAGACCACCTCTTGAAGAAGACAGGACGCTTCCCCATGGTCCAATTTCTTCCTTCGACCCATTCCAATGCTGATTTGTCTTCAAAACTGAACATAAACCATCCTTTTGCCATCGTTACAGCTTTAAAAGTTTTTGCCGGCGAATCCTTCCAAAGGCCCTCCGCCCATTGCTGCAAGAATTTGCCTGTGACCGGGCGGCCTCTTACTCTGCCTACAAGCGTGCTCTCGGCCACCCTCAAGGCGTCTTCTACCTGCACATCCATGCCCAAAAGCAGGTTCCTTGGTTATTTCCCTGGTTTTATGATTTTTGCCTTCTTTCGCTTGTCCCCAATTCTATCCCGTCCCAGCGCCTCTTCTCTGCTAGCATCAGGAGCTTCTAAAAGCTGATGTCGACCCGGTGTATCGCTTGCTGAAGGGATGTCGATTTTTTGTGCAATTAGCTGACCCGGTGCGACGAGGGGGGTGTCTTCCTCTCCGGCAGACGAGATCCCCTTTCCTTTTGATGCCTCAGAGCACAAGATTGAAGCACCATCCCCTGAATTTGAAACTTTCCTCGCATCAGATTCCAAAAAATTCTTTGCTGGGTCGCCTGCTAAGAGATCCTTGGTGAAGAGCGGCCTGAAAACTGTTAACGGGCTACTTCTAACCCTGGAGTCTCTGTCCTGTCTGTGCTCTGCATCAGAAGAGTTCCACAAACCCTGCCTGCCTGAGTAATTGATGATATCTTCGAGACCCCCCGAATGGCAGAAAACCCTTGAAGGCGAGCTGATCTTTCCCACTGGGGATCGCTCCTCAGGCAGAGAGAAATCTTTCCCACGGCCATCTTATGGAAATGGGCAAAACCCTACTTTGTCTGAAGCTCCCGTCAGAGGCGGACCTTGCTCAAAAAAGGGGGTTTTCCCCCGCAGCGCTTCGGCAGAACGGAAAGCCGGATTAGAAGGTTTGGTCTGTCCAAAATACTCAACGAGAGTCTGTTCATTAACTTCCTCGCCCCATACAGAGAGGATATCTTTTGGCGCCGGATCCAGATCCACCGACTCGTTAGGAAAACCCATGCTAAAAACTAGCTAGATTTAACCCTGACACCTAGCAGGTTCCCGATCCGACGCGGGTGCTCCAGGAAACCGACAGTGGTTAAAAGGTAAGGTGAAGAATGGTGAAAACTTCAAACGCAAAACCGCCACGGAGAGCTGTTATCAGGGGATTCCTTCCAGGAAGAATATGGGAGCCCAAACCGCCTTGAGTGAAAACAAACCTCCAACAAAAGTCGGCATGCAAAAACAAAAGAGAGAAAATGCTTGACTGACAAGACCTATGGTACCTTGAAAACGCGGACACCCTGCGAGGTCGCCATTCGTCCTCCCGTACCTGCTAGTCAGCGGGTGGATTGCTGACTGAGTCACCTGGGCCAGGGGCCTAGGGTTTCAGGGTCGACCCCTCGATCATGCAGATATGTTACTGCATACTGTTCTCAATAATAATATAAACCTAATTAAAAAATTAATTACACAAAACATTAACATGAGGAATTATAAATAAGTAACATAATATAATAAGTAGAAAATATAAATAGTAACAATAATAATTAGGGCAGAGATAGTAATATATTCAATAAACATAATATGATATTAATTCAGGAATTAATTAAAATAAGAGTAAATATTATTAAATAGTCATTTGGTCGGCTAAACAGTCCTTACAGCCCTCCTATTCCATATTTATCACACGCTTTTCTTTTCTTTTCTCTGTAAATCAGTCATGATGATGAGTCTTTGTCTAGACTCGAAACGTCGACAAATGAAAAGATGAACACTGTGGAATATCCAAATTCCTCTCAGAAACCACACCACAGTAATCTACAAACCAATAAGGGGTTACACTAGTGGTATAGGGACCTAACTTGAAATTGGGTAGGAAAGCAACAATTTTTTCCTCATCTTCAAAGTCTTCGTAATTGATACTAAGTAGCAGGTCAGGTGCATGTACTTCAACATAAGCTGCCCATTGAGAATATATGTCGTACAATGCAGAGAAATAAATAGGAGGAAACTGATTGATGTTGATCTGATAGTTGGCAATTAATCCTTGTGCCTCTTTCTTCTTCCTCTAATATTTGACCTCAAACTTGGAAATAAGCCCGATTTGCTCGAAACGCAGTTGCATTGATTTTTGGAAACTTTGTTGTGTCCAAACTGTAATGTTTTTTATTTCTACCTGGTCCTTGGCAACATGATATTCTGTGGGAAAATTTGCTTCCTTTAATGACTTGCAACCTGATAGGTCAAATTATTCTATAAAGTATGTTCCTTTTTCCCAAATTGATAAACATTGCTCATATGCCATTTGTATACATGATCTTATTTCTTTTTTCTCTCTCTACCTGCAACTTAGCAAAGAAAGCATCAATATTTTGTCTCTCTTAGAAACTCTTGGAATTTCAGTAGATTGAAATTTATTTTCCCAGTCAAGTATAGAGAGAAATTTCCTTTTAATTGATTTGTCTTCTTCTACCAATGAATCATTTCTTTCACTTAAATATTTAATTTCTTAATAAACCATTGATATTTTATCCATTCTTTTAGAGAACTTTGCTTGATTCTTCCTTAAAATTGGATAAATTTGTAAAGCTTGATCTTTGAAATTATTGAGACTATATTTTGCCTATTGATTCTCATTCACTTGATAATTAAGAGATTCAATATCTTGTTGCAAAACTGTGACAATAATGGCAGAATTTTTTTTGCTTCTTCTTTCTAGATGTGGGTTTGATCTTCATGTAATTTTCTCAATTGTTGAATCTCTTGTTCATATTTTGCATTTGCGTGTTCCAATTGTTTTTGAAAATCATTCTACATGTTTTCTTTTTCTACAGTAAATCCTTGAATTAAATTAGCAGAATGTCATTGCCAGTTTTCTTCACTGAACAATTCATTTTTCCTCCAAAACTTTAATTTTTTGTAAAGTGTCATCATATGAAGTTGCAAGCTCATTCAAATGATATTGATTGTAATTGAAAAAATATCCTAAATCTTGGGAAAGTTCCTGAGCTTTTTCTTTTACGTTTCCCTGAGCTTGCCAACTAAATTTAGATACAGTTTCCAAAGTATCACATTTTCTTTTCTTTGTTCTTCAGACAACAAATTTTGTCTGACTATTGAAATAATAATATGTTAAAGATGGAATAGTATCTGCAATTGGATCTAATTTAGAAATTGGTTTAAACAAGAATGATTCCCAAGGAATCTTAGTAGAAATCGATGTTACTGATGCATGAGGAGATAGAGTAGATATAGTATCCACTCTATTATATGATTCCAGTTTTTGCTCATTTTCCTTGGCACTAGTTTTAGTAGATACTTGTTTTTCCTTGTTCTTAGGTACTTCCATTTCTTTGAATTATGCACTTTTTGGTTTCTCTTGCTATGTTTTCTCAAGAGAATTAATGACAATAATCTCTTGTTCACCTATTTCTTATTTTTCTGGAGTCTTTGCTCTTCCTGCAGTTTCATGTTCCTCTTTTAGATTTTGTATTGATGTGGATTCAACTTCTTCACCTATGACAACAAAACCTTCTAATTTTTCAATTTCTACTACTTTTCCCTTCTAAGAAACAATAAAAGCCTCTTAAGCGAGTTCATTGAAATTAAATTGCAAAAAATCAGTAGACTTTAACTCTTCAAATGAAATGTTGAGGTGTACAGCCTTTTCCTTTAGAAAATTTGTGTACAGTTCCTCTCTAAATTCTTGCAATTTTCATCTTGATTCACTATGTAGGAGTTTGCCTGTTTGGACAACTTGCTGAAAATCATCAATGCATATAAAAACCACATTGAAAGGTGGTTCCTGATGAATATTTTTTTTTTAATATAACTGAATCCTATATAATAATTTCCAATGCAAGCTTGAGGACCATAGGCATAATGGGGCAATGTAAATAACCAATTTTTTTTGAACTCTTTGGATCCTTTGATTCCATGCCCTTTGTCTCGGATATTAATGCCACTAAACTTTATTAGGAAATTAGGCCAAATTTTCTTTTGCACCTTACTCAATTTTTTGGTTTTCCCATACAAAACAACTTGATTAGCCGCTTCTCTCAAAGCAAGGCTTTTTGAATTATATCATGGCAAAAGACGGGGACCAACATCACTGCCAAAAGATCTGATGTAGGAAAATAATTCTTCAACAAACCAGCGACCTATTGATTCTAGGCCTTCTTTCAGATTATCACTTATTCTGGGAGGTATTGTTTCAATTAGGACTTGATGCAAAGGAATCAAAACATAGTGGAAAATATCATAAAAATGGTATTTAAAATTAGAATCCCATATAATAGGAGCATAATTTTGAATTGGTAGTTGTTGGTCATATGGGTAATTCCATTTCATGAGGGGAAATGGGTCCGTGGCAATAACAACATCTAAAAAATAGATAGACATACAAAAAAAATAATTGAACCTGGGGGGAGATAACACTAACAACTTCACTGAATCTGTGATATTTTGTGACAACAACTCAACCCAGTTTAGGCGTTTCCCCTCATTCAAAATGCTATGGATTATTGGGATCCATTTAATTTTATAATGCTCAAGATCTTGTTCCCCATATAATATGCTTATCATTTGAATAAGAAATCTAACAAACTTCTTAAAAATAGATATTGGATAGTCCTTTTTTCCTTTGAGCTTGAAACCTTTTGCTTCTTCTCTCAACCATTCTTCAATTACTATATCATAATTCTCGTGACATTCCTTCAAGATAGTACTTTGAAATTTATGAAGGAACTCAAAATTAAGTGAGATTTGTGGGGCACTGAGCTTATATATATCCGATATCGCTTCAAATTTCCAGGAGGCTATCACTAGTTCTTGATCGTTAGATATTGTTTGGGTTTTAATATCAGCACAAGAGAGAATCCACGAAATCATGTCATAATAGGGAAAAATCCTGGCCCTAGTTACTACTTTATGTAGCTCTGTTACTCTGACTCTTTAAAATAGTTTGTTCTTTGTTTTAGTAGCTCTTGGACTTTTTAACCTTCCCTTTTGCTCAAAGAATTCAAATGTCTCCTGCCAGGTCATCTTACCTGCATTTTGCATCTTGTAGGTTAAATCTAACATGAGTAATGCGCCAAAGTTCACTCGTTGTGCTCGTCCAACATCCATGCTCTTAATATTTTCTTTAACCTTCTCTATTTGTTGATTTGCCGCTGCAGATTTTCCCTTTTTCCCCATTGTATAACCTGTAAACATTAACAAATGATATATAACTTTTGCTTATTTAAAATTTGAAATTGAATTCAAGAATTTCTAAGAGAAATATCAGTATGCTTACACTTTCCTTAACTCAGTGGTTCTTGATAGAGGACTTAATAAATGAACATGCAGCTGGAAAACCCTGAAATCTTAAGTTTGTAATTGGAGATTTTGCGTTTTTTTGGCATTTTAAGGGCTGTAAACATTAAGAAAGCATATATAAGTTTTGACAACTCAAAATTTGGAATTGAATTCAACAATTTGCAAAATAAATAACTTTATGCTTACATAGAATTTGTTGAAACTGGTATTGTGTTGCCTCAATTCAATGCTTCTTTGAACAAGAGTTAAAAGAAAAACATGCAGGTAAAAGACTTTGAAGTCTTAAATTTGACACTAAAGAATCTCCTTTTTTTTGGTATTTTATAACCTGTAATTGTGAATACAACATACATTAGTTTTGCTAATTTAAAATTTGAAATTGCACTCAAGAATCTCTAAAAAAAATGAGATTATGCTTAGAAAGAGGCTTTTGAAACTGGTACTCAGTATACTTACTTCAAGTTTTCTTCGAAAAATACTCCAGAAAAGAGCATGTAGGCACAGTAGCCTAAAATCTTAAAATCCTGTTTAGAAAAACGTGAAAATCGCAAATGAACGTGTGCATTAATTCCTTGTAAACAAGCCAACTGTTTTTGTTTTCGAGAATCGAAAAAGCATTAAAAAATTATTATTAATTTAACAAATAATCAATTGAACGTGAAATGAGAAATTTTGAAAATCTTTATTAAAAAGTGCACTACACACAAATCAACAAAAAATAGTATTTTATTCACATGATCATATGGATTGGAGGTCGGGCGGTTGACGAGTCAGGCATTTTTAACCTTATGATTAATTGTTTATACCTCGATTCCGTCTATACCATAGTCATCTATTCTCTTTATTGCGTCGATCGTATAGTCAGGAGGTCGAACATTTGAGGTTTTTCTTTGTTTTGTGATTCACTTATTATATCTCGACCCTGACTATACCATAGTTGAGTGGTTTCATTAGGCCAGTTAGTTCAAAGGTCGGGAAATGCTAGAGTCCGGAGGTCACTCAGATTATTTGTAATAAAATTCCTAGTCATCTAGACTTTTTAGTCGCATGGTCAGAAGGTCGCGTAGTCTAGAGATTAATTTGTTTAATGCTTTCTGTTTATTTTTATTTTTATTTTATTTTGTGATGTACAAAAGAAAAAAGGCTCCTCATAAACCTGATAAAAGGAATGCAAATTATTGTTTGGATCTTTAAATTACATCTTTCGTATCAAAAAGTATAGAACATGGATCATGGAACGAGTGAGTATTGTTTTTTTTTTAATAAAAAAGAACTTTAGTAGTAACACATAGGCTTTTTATTCCTCTTGTGTACAATTAATTAATGCTCATATTTTAACTACAATTGAGAATGAAAAATGATTGACATATGCAATTCTGCCTTTAACTCTTGTGTGCTATTTACTTAGTATTAGCAATAAAGACTCAATTAGTAAATGCCTAAATAAATTTTTGGATTCTAGTTACTTGAAACTAGCAATCGAGGCTAGATTCCGTAATTTCTAAATATTTGTTTACATGTGTCATAGTTAAAGTTACTAATGTAGACTGTGTTTGATAACCACAAAGTAAATTGTTTAGGCAGCTAAAAACATATTATAAAATTGCTATACATATAACTATTCCTCCAACTAAAGTACAAAACTGTTTTGATTTTTTTTTTCCAAAGCAATCAAAGATATTTTTGCAACAAAAATGCTTTGAAGACACTTGTATCATTTGTAGTGATATTGCAATGAAAGCAATGAATAAGAACCATATCAAAATAGCAGGGAAAAATGAGTAACAAACTTTATGGATTCTGAATCTATGAACAAAGGAAAGTATACATAAGATCATCATGTATATCATAACTATCATGTTTTTCACTGCTTTAGCCTCTGATGGCACAAATTTCCGACTATCCTACACAATGAATAACTACAAAATTAGCAAGAGGAAATTTATGAACATTAACCAAGTACATGAAAGGAAATAACACTAATAACATTTGTCTTTATTTCAATCAGAATCCTGAAAGAGGAGTACGAAAATGGAATATTACTCGATGATTGGAAGATATGTGTTGTGTCCTTTGTTAACAAAAATATATTAATAAGCATTATGATTAGGGTTGCATAGAAATGCTTTGATATCCAAGGATCCTTAGATTGACTTAATGTTAATCAATGTTTTTAAATTCATAACTCACTCACGAAATAACATTTCTATACCTCTAGTTAAATTGCATGAGAAAATGCAAAGAGAGATATGAAAAACAAGGCAAACTTGCAAATTTTGTTATGCTAACAACAAGGGAAATAAAAGAGTCTCCAGGATGCATGGTGGTTCCAATATTTGAGAACCATGAAATTTCCTACAAGCTAGGTAACTGAGACAATATAAGCAGAGGTCAAACATAACCATGTATATCTTGCTTAATATGTGACAAAGACCATTTTTTCCCTTGTACATGAAAGCATGTCTTCTTTTTTTATTGTTGCATTACAATAACAATAATTATAATTCATTGGATATCAATATTGAGCCGAAGCATATAGGGAGACCTTGTAGAGGCCTAGTACAAAAATCAATATAGCATAATTCCTCTTGTGAAAAAAAGGCCTTAGTATCAATGTAAACCAAAAAAGTTCGAAAAGCAAAAGAGTAAAACATGCCATTTATGACTTCCTGATTTACCTAGAAATGAGCTTAACATAATTGCTGTTTTCCTAGTTTCTGGATTCAGTGACCTAGTGTAGCAACTTATAGCACTATGCAAACAAAAGAATAATATAATACAGAGCCCATAAGAAAGGAAACAAAATGAATTATTTGCAAAGGTACATGATGCTAAGATTGAAAATCACAAAATTATAGGAAAACTATGCATTGTGATATTAATTATCATATTAACATTAAAATATTAAAGTGTGAAATACACGCAGACTAGTTTCAGTTTCAGAAATGAGTGCATTATTAACTGTATCATGATTATGTGGATGCATAACACTGTCATACTGAGTATATCAAATGGCAAATGAGTGTACTCAAAGATTATTTCATAACACTTCCCAACAATATTAAATAATAGGTAATAAGTGCTTAAAAAACACATACCTCTTTATCCATAAATTTATGCTTTCCCTCTCTCTCAGTCATTCCACTATTTAAAGTGTGTGGCATGTGTTTTGGATCATCATTGACCTCAGTTCATTGGTTCATTGATAATATTGGTGCAATAAAAACAAGTGGTTGGAGAGAAATTGTAGACACATTTTCTGTTATACTCCATAACTATGTTTTAGCATGTTCGTCTGACACATGATTTTGATTGGTGTACTGATGCAAATAACAGTTTCTGCCTCCAATTCAAGGCTAAATGAAACTGAATTAACATTGAACATAGTTCTAATATTCTTAATGAATACAAGGATAAAAACACTTGATTCAATGATTGAACAACTTTCAACATTTTGGAAGCAGGTGTGTCCAAATATACAATTTTAATGGTATTTTTATCAATCATAATGAGTTCCATATTTTTATAGTGAAACCACATACTCCAAACTGACATGAGAAATCGAAAATAAGAAATCAAGGTAGCAATGATTGTGAGATTATTTTACACATTTCTCAATATCTTGTTTACAATATATCTAGAGCACTAAATTGAGTATGTTAAATAATAAATACATAAAATACCTAAGACAATATTGTTACAAAAAACACTATGGTAGAGAGAAACTAAAATTTGTCATAATTTCCAAGTAAGATTGGTTACATAGGTCAATGAAAAACATGTCATAAGAGCTCATAGTTCAAAATAACTAATATATTTATTATTCATAGCAATGATAGTGTGCTACGATCACTGATTTCAAATAGTACATATATCGTTCACCATCCATCAAAGAACCATTATCACAGATCAAACATTTGAAACTAGTAACAAATGTTATGGTAAACAATAAACTATTAGCTTGAAATTGAAAAAAAAAGTGGCTACAAAAACGATGCATGTGCATGACCATGCATCACCGATGATAAAGAGCCAAAAACATTATTCGACATCATTGCTATAGCACTTAGCATTAGAAGAACCACAATTTCCTTATACTATAGCTAAATTTGCAATTTTTTGTAAGTTGATATGCATTACAAGAGGAAACAAAGAAAATTAAAAAACATTAATAACATGCACATTTTGTTAATTCATTAGATAATAAACTCACAATTATATATAACTGCAATGCAATAAAAAGGCCTCTGTAAGAAAGCCAATTAATAGAAGCACATAGTCTACGAAAAAACACTTGTGCAAATATAAAAATAAAATTTCTGGAAGATTTGATATATGTGAAAAAAAAGGAAACAACATGAATGTCTCGATGCCCCTGTAGAATCACCCCTTCTTTTTGACATAGAATATTTCATTGAACATATACATAAATCAAGCAATTGAGATATTTGCAGTTTTTTCTCTCTGTTTTTTTTCCCTAAGACAAAACCATTTCATAATTTATAGGAAAATGAGAAATCAAGTTAATATTGCAACAACAAAAATAAAAACACACATATGCATATAATATGCTATAATGATTTTTTTTGTAAATATACAATGTGTTTGTTCAACTGAGATATTATGGTCCTATTAACGAAATAATAAACTGGGTTATCATAAAATTTCAAAAGAAGAAGTTGCTCTAGTAAATATGCACATTGGTTTCCATATATGTGTCACAAAAAACAAGTAAAAAATAATCTAGTAGCATAGTCCAAGTAGCTACCATTAATGAAACTGCAATCTGCCTAGATTGTATTTAAATTTCCATTTTTTTTTTTTCCATGAATTGAAATGCATTTTAAGAATAGACAAAAAAAAACTAAGAAAGAGAAACGAGATAGAAAATCTCTTAAATCATTGTACAATAAATTTGCAATTGTATATAACTGCATTGCAACACTATATAGCTTAGAAAACAGGAACATAAAAAAAACTAATTATAAAATGAACACTACATGAAAAAATAGTTATGAAAATATGAAAATAAGGATGATTCGATCTATGTGTTGAAGCCTTGAAAATCTTTGCACAACATTGGGGGAAAACCACCCAGTCCGGACCTTAAAGCAACTCCTTTTCCGTTTGGAGTAGTGGCTCTAATTGGTTAAATTAGGTCTAGTTACCTTTTCCCAATCACTATCGGCTTTAAATATATCTTTAATTGCTAATAGCTAGGGACATCAACTCGATTATTCTAGCTGATCAAGCAAGAAGAATGATCCTTAAGTTGTTTTTGTGGAACAACCAAACCAATCTAAAGCATTACCTTTGAAAAAAGGACTTCTAGGATAACATATGCATGATTTAACTAGTATGCAATTATTCTACCCTATCTTGATTGAAAGAAAGAAGAATCCTTCTCCTAATCAAGAACTGATTTATTAAAAGAAAACATTAAGGAATTGAAGTAAAAATGAAGGAAATAGATCAAGGAGATAACTCTCGAGATCTGACTCCTTGTTAATCTAAATATTAACAATCAAGCACTTAGTCAATAGTTACACAAGTGTTTGATGGAAGTATATCCCATCCCTAAGGTATATGCATATAAAAACTATTCATTACTCGGGTTTTACTTATTTATTTTGAATGCGATCTGAAATGATTGTCTTTTGGTAGATGATAATGAAGATTAATCATTTAAAAAAACAAATGAAAACATTAAAGATCAATTCTTTTAATTAAATAGTTAATAACTTCAAGTTCATATCGCAATAAAAAATAAATAAACAATTTGATTGATACATGTACTAATGATTTACAACAATAGCATATTCAAAATTCATATGATGCTAAATTGTACTTAGAGTATAGATATAACAAACAAGCTTAAGGAAACATTGACTGAAAATTATACAAAAACAACATAAAAATATTGATAAAAATATGAGACTTATCATGCTCCTTTAGTAAAATACGTAGTCTCGGTCCTTTTTCTTCATCCAAAAGCTCTCCAAAAGTATAGAAATGCAATTAGATGAAGCCTCTTTAAGCAAAAGAGACAAGAACCTAGATCCTATCATTCTATTAAAAAAATTAAGAGATACAAAAGTGCAAGCCTCAAAGGCTTTCTTTTTCGATTTCTGGACCCCCCTCAATTCAATACAATCAGTGGGTTTAAATAGCAAATGAAAAATTTAAAAATAGAGTGTCTGCGCAGAACGCTGAGGAGTTAAACAAATCCATTATTGTTTGTGAAGATAATGCAAAAAAATGGAAATGGTTGTGATAATAATCTATGTATAACCCTGCTCTGTCTCATATGTGCAACTATTTGATTTGAAATATCATAATGTTAGCCGATTTTGTGTAACCAAATGGTCTCTCCTGCATAGTTGTCCCTTTTTTCTCACTCACTTGCCTCCTCATTGTCTTCATCATGTTTTCTCTTATTGGACCGACTTATGTAGGGCTTCATGGTGCAATGGTTTGCTGCCAACAAAAATTGTCTTCTTGATTCTAGTATAGATCTTGTTCTCTTTTCATAGTGGAAAGTTGGCGTGGTGTAGCGAGAAATGTGTCTTACGAAAACAATGGATAGACTATGGATTCGGTCTCAATGCACACTTGTCCAATTTATCCCCTGCACTAGAGACTTGGAGATTTCTCTAGTGCCATTTTGGTTCCAATAAGATCCAATTATTTCCATCCTTTTCGCTAACCAATCTTCAATTAAACACTGCTTTGATTGCCTTATGCTTAAGATTCGCTTTTCCCTCCATGCAATTTTTGCAACCATCCAAAAAAAATGATATCAATGTATGAAATTTGTTGCATTAATAAATTCCATGAATTTTTCATGCATTGAGATATTAATCAACATAATTGGAATATTTTAGCATAGGTGGAGTTTAGCGTTTAATGAGGTAAAATTTGAATTCCAGCGTGCAGTTTCTGCTGTTGAATTGATGTTTATCATTGGCATAACTTCCCTGCCCAAGATTTGTTCTCATGATCATAATGTAGCCCTGGAAACTAGGGAGGAATTTCTTTTTTAAGGTATTGAACCCTGCTATCTACATTTTCCCAATTGGGCATGCACCACAAAATCCCTGTTGTCCGAAATGACAGCTTCCAACGAAAGCTTCGTTCCAGATTGAAAGCACCTTCAAAACTGTTTTGCAAACCATTTCATTTATTTCCTGCAAATGAAATATGTAATTAAACCCGTAGTGGAGTGAGTTGGTATTCCTCATGCAAACTGTGAAAATTAGCGTAATCCTATTGCCGTGATGCATGGATGTTGGTTTCAATAGCATCTAGAGTTCATGCAGATAAAACAAACTACTAGTTTAGTTGTGTTTCTACGTGGCAAAATTGTGAGCAAAAGAACCTGAAGGCTTTTATGAATGCCGCAAAAATGATCCTGCAATGTTTATATATGGTGGTAATATTGTTGGCGGATGTCGTGGCTACTGATGTGGCATATAACATGGAGGATGACATCATATAATGACGTCATAGGTGACGTGGTAGAGGAATGAGTCTCACTGCATATCGCAATCGCATTTCGCTAGGGTCTTTGGAACGGGTGCATGGCTTTTAGAATTGTGATAACCGCAGATGTGCGATTTTAATGATAGCACTTAATTTTCCTAATGGGTCCGAGCTTATATATCACAATCATATTTTGCTAAGGCAATGGGTCATTTACTTTGTGCTATGCACTTTTGCGATGTGGGGACGATTTTATTTGGGGTTTAATTTGGATATTTTAAAAAAACTCTGATTTATTTGATTCGACGAAGCCATAGTTTTAATACTTAAGACTTATCAAGCCTAAGTATGATTTTGATCTCGAGGCTATGAATTTAGATAAAATTAAATGTTTTCTTGTTTAAAAAAAATAAAAGCATGTTTTATTATGTTTTTCATAAAAAATAAAAATGTTTTATTTAACGAAGAAAAATATCTTTTCATTTTTTTTATTTAAAATTTATAAAGGGTCCTCATTTTTATATAATAAATTTCATAGGAAATTTATAAAATATTAAAATGAGGGTTGTTGGACAACGCAACACTATGACAAAATAAAATAAAAATACAACTATCTCAATTCTCATGTACTACGTTCTTTTAACACAGAGCATTCAATTATGCATATGCAGAAGTGAACACATTGATACACATGCAACTGTTTTGTTTCCTTTTTTTTTTCCCTAACAGAACATGGTTCCAAAATTTACAACAAATGAGAAACCAAGCCAACATTTTAACAGTGGAGAGAAAAACATCGAGAAATATATAATTTGGCATACTAGCTATTCTAGAATTACATTATGCTACTGTGGAGCTAAGATATTTGATTGAGATATTTCAACATATATCCAGAAAGCACTTGACTAAATGTTTTTTTATGTTTTCTAATTATGCCACTTGCAATAAAAGCAAAAGTATCTATTAGTATTTCCGCAAGTATTTGTCAATTACAAATTGGTGCCATGCAGAAAATAAAAAATGAAAAGAGCAAAAATAACTTAATTGTCAAAATGTATGAACCTGATGTATGAAAGAAGATTTTTGTCTACTGGTCACATCTCTTTTATCTCAACAATAATGTTGTTAATTGTTAAAGTAAAAATACCTCGAATACAAAGTTTTCTTAAATTGAAAACTATAGATGATATGATTTGCATGTATTCCTAAAAACTTGTCTCAACAATAACCAAACAATGTTCTTTTAGCTGTGGAATCTACAACATACAATCAATTTTGCAATTCTCTGTTTGCAGTGTGCATTCAACACTGTACTCATAGGTAAATGTTGTGCCATCTTTACAAATTGTGCATTTATCTGTGGTTGGATGGACAAGTTGTTTGCATTTATCGCAAATTTGTTGAAAAGGAGGAGAGAATATTTTTAGCTGTCAGCACTCCCTAGATCTATGTGTTTTTTTTTGCCCCAAGGAAAATTGAATTGTTAGAACCAATATGTATTATCAAAATCCAAGATTTCTCACATAAAACTAAAACTATTGTTACTTGAAAAAAGAAGCTATTGGTAAATATACCAATGTTCTTGACATTGTAAAAGACAATAAATGCACTCTTGCACATTCATCATTCAATGGATCAAGAAAAGTTGTTTATCCAAAGCGTAAATGTTGACTAACTTTCACATCATTTATGACAATATTTTTGAACAAATAGAGCAGAGTTATCTTTGATGCCAATTCGTACTGTATTTTGAAAAAATGCTCTTTATGACTATTGTTCAATAACAACTATAGTCAACCAGGCAACATATTTTTGGTTAAGCAGTATATGCAAAAAGAATAATGAGATAATTTCTACCTTGATAACAATGCAAAACAAAGATACAATAACATAATTTCAAGGAAACTATTAGCTTTTTTGTTCAAAATGCAAGTATAGTTATTCTAGCAACAAACTTACAATTGCATTGTCCTCCGCAGCTTCACCATATTTTATATTGAGTTGTATTTTCTTGTTATTTTGGAGGCAGCCTATCACTATTGCTCCTATTGACCCAACTGCATATGCATCAGTTGAAACAACAGGACTGTGTATTGTTGTATTTGGAGCCAACCTGTGTTTTTTACAAACCTGTGCAATTGATTCAACCGTGGTTTTTTCTTGTTACACTATGCAACATTTTGCATCTCATCATTCATAAATACCCTTGTTTCTTATTGCAAAATATGTAATTCGAACACCATTTCCAATAGTAAAAATGTTTTCAAAATGCTCTATAAGATTATTGCACATGTTCACTGTGATAGTCAGTTGGTTGTGGCTATCAACCAAATCAGAATTGAGCAGTTGTGCCTTTGCAGGAGATTTTGGACTTTTAGTTTGCGCTGGCCCATAAATAACCAATATATCACCTTCAAAATTTTTTTCATATGCTCCTGAGCATATTTCAATGATTGACGAGGATATTGCTTCCATTGTTTTTGCTCTGCTTATATGCAAAATCAAAACAACATGCTTCGAAAAAGAAACTCACATTGATTTAACGCAAATATGTCATTTGACTATACAAACATTTAGTGCATCACAAACCTAACCTCTTTGGATTCTCATTTTCCACTATTTGTTCTTCCAATATTTGTTTGCCAGAGCTAGATTTTTCCATGATATTGTTCCAAATGACTGGATCAATCGTTGCCATAAAACGAAAATGCAAGTCATGAAGTAAGGGACAAATGTACAAAGAACATTTAAAACAATGTATACTATACAATAATAAATTATATATACATGAATTCTGTTTTTATAATACTATTAGCCATTGGTTCATGGTTAGTATTAAATGTGCATAAGTTACAATAAATAAAATGTTTTATAGATTTCATTGGAAAATATACATATAATTCACTTCTGGAAATGTGTTATTAAGAATTACCATGGACACTTTTTTTTGTTTAAGCAGTCGCACAAGAAATAATGAAATATGATTTGCAAGATGAAGCAAATAATATTATTCAGTATATGGAGCAAACTGCAACAAAGTGGAAATGAAAATGCGTAAAGTGCATACTAAGCATTGCATAAAAACTTATAGTTGTACAAGACAAATAGAACAAATTTATGTTCATCATTTAAAGACTTGTCGGAATTTGATATTTGCATGTTTTTTGTTGTGCAAAATTTCTTTATTTTTCAATGTTTGCAAATCAAGGCATATATCAAAGGTGCATATTTGCAAATGTGACAAAAACTGTGACAAGTCAACAATGAAATTGTAGAGTACAAACATTGGAAAAATGACTCAAAATGAAAACAAAGATATGGTGAGACAAATTGTATGATGATCTGTCCAGGAAGCAACAAAGACATGGAAATAAATAGTAGTAGCTGAAAAGTTTGTCTAGGAAGTGATCTAGCATTGAGCTATAGTCAATTGTCAGCTTTTTTATCTGAAAATTGAAGTCATTATTTTGCATAAATGAAAGTATTTTTTTTTTTTTTTTTTTTGATGGCTAGTTTGCAACAAGCATAATTAGCTAATTGTTGCATGTGTGCTTAAAATGAATTTGATGAAATTAATTATCTCTTCAATTTTTGCATTTGGTGCAATATATACATTTGCAACTATATTGGTTTTTTTTTTTACCATGGAATGTTGCAATTGTTGATTCAAATTTGTCTTTTATATAAGTGAAATGATTCTCAACCCCAATATTTTTTATATAGTATGTGAGAATTCCATGTAAATGATTTAAATGTATGTAGTCATATTTGCTAGACAATAACGGATTCGATGGAGATGATTTTGCTTTTGTTTCTTACAAACAAAAATATTATGAGTGTTCAATGAAGATATTATCAAATCGTCAATTTTTGTTATTTTGATATATGTTATATTAAAGCTCATAACAGGCATTTTCTCTAAGTGTATTTAGCTCAATAATAACTTTCTCATTGAGAGAAAAATTACTACGTTCTAATTTGTTTAATAAATACAAGGAATTAATATCTTTGACACGAGAAAGTGCAGTATAAACAAGTCCATGTTGCCTAGCTCCTTTTGGGTCAAAAGCCAATTTGTCAATTTTTAACCCTTGCGATTAATGTGTAGTCTGTGCACATGCCAGTTGGAGAAGAAATTGTTCTCTTGTAATACTAATTTTGTTGTTTGATTCATTATTCCTACAAAATCTAGTAACAAGTGTCCACGTAGATGTTAGCCCATCTTTGTATAGATACGCCATTTTCCCGTTGAATAGTGCCAACAACTGGATCAACAAATTCGATCCAAATTGCACCATTTTTAAATGTTGTTAATGCTCTAAAAATTCCTTCAGCACCATTGACCAAGCTATCATGAATATTGTAATTTTCTCTAATTAGTTCAACAAGCATATTTTCTTTCAACACAATAGAAGATGGAAATTGCAGTTTCATATGTTTATTGTGATTTATATTTGTTGAGTCAATTGTTTTGTCATATGCATTTAATATAATTGCTTCTTTGTTGATGAGAGACAACATTCTTTCATTATGTTCATTTACATTCTTATTTAAATAAAACAAGCATGGAAAAGTTGGATCATTTGGTGTGATCTATAACAATGCTTGTTCAAGAATGCAAGATCATCATCAATATGTGAACATGTCTCGATTCTATTTAAGATGGATACAAATTCTGTATTGTCTTGTCGCATTACATGTTTTAGTTCATAAGTTTTCACATTTTCTTTTCAAAAATTGTAAGGAGCATTGGTTCCTTTAAGATGTGATTATTCAAATGTCCAACAATCATGTACAAGTTGTGCTTGACATAGCTTACTGCAAAATATTATGTCAAGGTTCCCAAACGGGCAAGCTGGAGTATGCATAATTTCACAGAGTCTATTGTCAATGTTATAAAGCAATTTAGACCCAATTAATGAAGACTTATCTATCAATAAAAATTTAAGTTGTTCATATTATTTTCTCAATACATCGAGTGTATTAGAAGCTAATGGCAACATGTGACATGGTGAAAGTGGAAAATGCAAAGTTGAATGGAATATAACACCATGTGCAATATATGTAGCTTTTACAATCAAAATTATTAGATTTTTCGTTTCGAACGGTCACCTTGTAAGTTTTTGATATAAATCCATATGAGTGCATAGTAAAGCACCTGTGCAGTGAATGTTTTTCCTATACCTACATCTCCAATGATAAAAAAAATAGAAATGCCTACTAGGATTATTCTTTTTCCAGAAAACTATTTGTTTGATTATTGATTATTTCTCTTGATTTAATTTTCTCATAATTTCATGGTATGCCAATGTGTCCTAGTTTTTGTTCTTTTAGCTCTCCTTTGTGAATAGCAACAAAAGCTGAGTTAGAGACTTGTTTTATCAAAATACAATTTTCTTTAAAAAATATGTTTGTAATATGTGTCGAAAAGTCACTAGACATGTGCAACAGTTCCCATTATGCAATTTTTTGATACAAAAAAACATTTGATAACATCAGTAAGGCAACTTGATCCAAAAAACAATGTCAAAAAGTTTAGTTCTTCAAAGAATTTTTCTTGAAAAAATCCTAGGGGACAAACCCTTTCAGAAGGTGTAATCTGTATTATTCTTGTATCAAGATCATGGATAAGGTGGGCCTCTGAAGGTACAAGGTGAGTCTAGTTCCTTCATTTTTGGACTATCGTTCTAATGATCTTGTCTACTTCGATCAAAATGTTATTTCTATTCATAGTTGATTTCTATTTGTTTGCTTTTGTATAGAGATGTGTTTCACAAGTCATGTAATGAACACATCACTTTCTTGGGTCAAATATTTTGAGGAAAATAGGCACTCTTGTATTCTGATTTTATTTTTAGCATAATTCCCACTGTCATAGTGTCATCAATTTCTCTAGGCAATGCTCTGTGAATTCCATCTAGACTAGAAGGAACATTTATGAATGTTCTCGTTAATCCAATTTGTGAGCTTTTGTAGCCAAGTTGTCGTATTTATGCAAAATCCATCTTTGGCGCCACTAACCTCTCTTCCAAATATGTCAATTGTGCAATGGACATCAGTTTCTCATTTCATCGAATATAAAGTGATGATGCAAATGTAGGGACTTTTTCATTGAGTATTGCACTGTTACAAGGTTTGCATATTTGCTCATTGAGTTTAATGGTTTTGAACTCTGAATCAATCGTCAGATAGCAAATAATAAATAATATGCCTTTGTTAATAGATTGTATGTCCTTTCCAAAGGAAAATATATCACAAATGAAAAATGCATATCTAGGTGTGTCTTGGATTGATTGAAAATATGCCGCAATTTCTTTATTTGACTTTATATGTTGCTTTTGTGCTTCTTGTATTATAGCACCTTGTGATCATATTGCAGATTTCAATTGATGTAATTGAGTGTACCACTTACTATAGGAATTGGAAAAAGAAGTGGAGACTTCTTTGTTATTTTATGTCTCCATTGAAAAAGGATTATTGTCCTCATTTGATGATGTGGAGTCCTTTGATACTACAACATTTTTTTTTGATACTATGTTGTCAATTGACAAATGTTTCAGTTAAGTAGAACATCTAGTAAACCTAGATTCTTTTCTAACATGATATCTATAAGGTACACTTGAAGTCGGCTTGCATCTCTTTCTGATATTTCTTGGAGCATGTGTGTTGAATTTTCAGTGTCACTAATATTCTCGACATTATGAATTTCCATAATTACATAGAAATGTTCATGTGTTGTAGATATTGGTATATGCAAAAGGAACACGACTTTAGAGAAACAATTTGATGAATAGAATCTCAAGGAAATATATTTTGTTTCTATATTCCAAATATATATGTTAACCTTAAGGGGTTCACATATCCATTGTATTGCAACACCTTTTCCCTCTATATGTCCACATGCATATGGAATTGATAGATTTATAATATAAGTTTGTCAATCATTGATAAATTTCTCTTGTTCAATGTTTTTAGCACCCAGGTGTTGTTGTAAGCAATTGATAGCTTTATCATCATTGCAAATGAAACAATTGCAAAAAGTTTGCGCAATTGCTTTTATGATATTAGATATATCAAACCATCGTGCAAATGTGCAAATAGACTCAAACAAACAGTCATGATAACCATTAAAATTTTGCTAATAGATCATGAAACCTTGTTCAAATAAGATTTTCTCAATTGACAATGTGTCAAATTGTCCATGTGAGAATTGGTATGGGAAAATGTATGGGCCAATCGTTCTACTTATTAAATCTACACTATCTACTATGTTATGTAGCATGAGTGGTTCAAATTGTCCACATGCAAGATTTTGATTATGTAGCAAAATATTATATTGATAGCCATGAATGTCTAAATTAAACCATATATATTCTTGGCCATTTGTAAATAGCCAAACATTGAATGGAACTGACAATGACTCGGAGAACCATTTGATACAAAATGCATCCCCCATAAGCTAATTGTAGTTCGAGCAAAAATACAAGAAGGTGTACACAATCCTTTCAAGTAAATTTCAAGATAATTAACATGATGAAGATCTTGAACGTATTCAGGAGTTAATTCTGTATGAATTGAATGCAAAGCAACATCATGTCCATGAGATAAGCAAAGTTGGAAGTGGTTTATAATTTCATGTCATATTTCAACTGAACTATAGAAAAAGTGAAGAAAAACAACAAATGAGTCAAATAAACAGTCACCATGATAATAGAAGAAATGCTCTAATATATGTAGATTTAATCTAGATAATTTGTCATCAATTTCTTGCAATTTTGATCCTTTTCAACACAAAACTATTATTTTTTGCCATAATTTATATTGAGACAAACTAATAATTTTCCAAAATGTGACAATGATATATAATATTAAGAGCATGGATTGCATTGAATTTCTAATCAACACATATGATACTACAAAATTTTTAGACCTCATGTATTATCTAGTCTACATTGTCTTTGTGATTATATTCTCTTCCTGCTTTTTTGTTTCACAATTCCACAAAAAATGAGTACCTATCACTGTGACCAAAGAGTGGATGAAAATTCCATAAGGATATTGAAACATAATTTAAAACTAAAGACACTTATGAAATTTAAAATAATATCAACAAAATCATTTTTACCATTTTAACAAATTTCAAAACACAATATTTAATCTCCAAAATTCCGTAAAGAATTTGACAACAACTGTAAATTTGTTTGAAAATATATAAATAAAATAGAATCCAATTATTAGCTTCAAAAACTAATTACAATATAGCTTTCTACAATAAACAACCCTAATTTAAGATAAAAAATAAGAAACCACTGCTCAATTGCAATCATAGAACTATAACTACATTAAGTTGCAAACCAAAGTGGGGAGGCTAACTTTGTACCATATTGTTCGATAGGCATTTAAACTGTTATCTACTATGCCATAAATAACAAATAACATTCTAGCCATACATGGCTAGAGTAATTACAAATAAAGCTATCACTCAATATTAATCATAGCTCTATAACAAGATTAAATTGGATATGTATTGTAGTAAATGTGCCAAAGTGAACAAAACATATTGCACCAAAATTGTCTAGAAATGTAATAATTAAAGCTTCCATAGCCACTGATCTTGGAATACAGATTCCAGGTAGATATACACAACAAAAATGACTATGAGATTTAGAGGTGCATTTAGTATCTCTTGATTTTAGCAATACAGTTTGTGGAAATTCTTTCTCACTTGAGACATAATGAATCAACAAATTTAACATCTAAATCGCATTAAAAAAAATCTTGCATGTTGGCCTTTGACAATCATTCAATGTTCTATGGATTTGAACAAGATATTGCATGCAATAGCATAAACATTTGCACAAATTAAAATTGCAGCTAATCTACCTACCACAGAAATTGCATTCAAACCGCTCATTGATTTTACTTTTCTCTGATTTATTTGCAAAATGCAATTTCTAATTATCATACTCCTCCTCTTGTATAAGTTGTTGCAACAACTTTGACAATTCCACAACTACACATTCCATGACTCAAAATCATTCACAATTGCATAGCACTGTTCTATAACAAATTCCACCCAAACTAGCAGACATCTCCTCAATCCAGTATATCATCAAGTCAAATAATTATTCTATAATGTAAATAATACTACTTTTTAAATGCTTGTTAGTATCAACTACAATAAATAATATCGGGAAAAAGTCTTCTAAAAACTAATTTCATTCGTCAAAGATGTTCAATAATAACCAAATTAAACATTGTACTTCAAATCATACCAAATGTCAACTGGTCAAAAAAATAAAATCTAAGTATCTAAAAGTATTTGAAAACCCTTATAGTTGTCTTTAAGTGTTTAGACATTAAATACTATTAAACACCACAATTACAAATAACAAAGGTTGTAACGTTCTTTAATTTCTCCTAGTTTCGATTTGTTTTTTAATTATTTTCCAATTGTTTTGAAAAGGAAAAACGACACATAATTGCTACATAAAACAATAATATTATTCCATAATTTAAAAAATTCCTTAAAAGCTTAACTTGCAATCTAGCCACAAGTAACATGTAATTTAATCCCAAATTAATGGACAACAATAAAGTTAATTTAAAATTTCTAAAAAATATATCAAGTTTAGGATATTGCTCCATCTAGATAAAAGTATTCAGGACTTTAAAATTTAGAGCAAATTCAAAATTGCACAAATGTTTAGAACATCTTAAACATTACAATCTCATACCGATAAAATAAAAAACACATACAAAATAAAATATTTCTTAGCTAAAATGGCAATTATATCAAATCCTAAAAATACATATTTCAATGGCTCATCATAAACATTATGAAGGAATTAAACTAATGCATGATCTACATACATAAAACACCTAGATAGAATAATGTAAATTAGCAATTTGTATCCATGACTCCATAATTTTATTGCTCAAATCGATTTTATTTTTTTAACCAATAACATTTGTTCATCGAATATCAAGCAATGCATCATGACTTACAAAAATCATTAGTACAAATAATAGCATGTTTCTAACTTACACTTTATAATAATAATATTATATATATATAAAATAAAAAACAATGAATTTTTAAACTATTAAATTATTGCAATTTTCATGTTTATTTACAAGTCATTAAATCCATTATAAATGACACATCACAATGATGTCCAAGAATACTAGTTGAATAAGACATTTTAACATCCATGGAATTTAAAATAGGCAAATATAAAAGAACTTAATATAATAACTTAATACTCCATTTTTTTGTATATAAAAACAATAAAGTTTGATAATAAAACATTTTAGCATTATGTAAACAATTAAAATGATACAACATTATATTAATTTTAAATTTATTTAATTACTTAATATTTCAAATACTTAATTTACAAAATATATGAATAAATTTAAATAAAAATTAAATTCACATTCACATAACTTTAAACAAAATCCTCTTTACTTTATAATTAGGCAAAATAATCAAAATACTCACTAAAACATTAAAATAATTTTGCAACCATCCACAATTTTAAGTAAAACCAATAAAACTTAACAATTTAGTCACCTACCACAATTAAAAATAATTAGGGCAAAAAAAAAAACAAACAAAGAAGAACATGCTCAACAAACAAAGTAAAAACGATCTTGATATAAAATGTACTATAGATCAAAAGTTAAATATACTGCAAAGTTGTATTTTAAATATAAATTCATAAAATTGTATATATATCCATTCTTTGAAATTGTATTTTAAATAAATAATTTCCAAACTTATGCTTTCCCTGCAGTATTGTAATAGATCGATTGGTCGGGTATTATTATGATCGATTTGGTGGGGATTGTCAATAGTCAGGAGTGTCTAGAAAACCATCAAATGACAAATCTGACTTTTTGAGTTCGTTGGAGGGTCTTCCCCGTTTTTTTTTTTTTTTTCAGTAGGACCACAAAAAAATATACATATAATTGGGTGTGTTTACAAGGAGGCCAATTCGTTGCAAAATGTCATATCACTGTCCGAAACACAATGCCGACCTCTGATTTCGTAGCCAGCGCGACCACCAAATTTCTTGTGGCAAGGCCCACAAAAAAAACATATATCTATGATTGGCTTCTTTATAATTTATCATTTTATATTATTTGATAAAATTAATTTAAACAAATTTATTTTTTTATCAATAAAAACATAAATTGAATAAATTATACTTATGAGATCAAATGTTTAAAAGGCGCGAACCTGTTCTCCCATCCTCTAAAGAAAAAAATGAAATATTGAAGATCAAGATGAATTAGAAGAGATTGTCAATAGTCGACAGTGTCTCGAGAGACCATTCAAACCACAATGCCGACCTCCGATCTCATAGTTTGGAATGACATCTGACTTGCTTTCAGTACGAGCCAAAAATCAAATATGTGATATAGTTATCTATAACCTTCATATCAGAGCCCGGCTCCGACTTGCTTCTACAAAGGCACAAAACAAACATAGTGATCTGATAATTTATTATTTTATTGTTTCCAATAAAATATTATCTTAATATAAATTAAAAACTTATATATATATTATATATATAATAATATATATATATATATATATATATTAAATTAGAATCCATTCTCTAAAATTGTAATTTAAATAAATAATTTTCAAATTTAAAACAATATTGACTTAGGATGCTTCCATACAATATTGTAGATAGAGCTAATTTGGTAGGGGACTATCAACAGTCGGGGGTGTCCAGAGAGACCATTCAAACCACAAGTCCGACTTCTGACCTCATAGCTGGACTCGTCTTTCGACTTGCTTTCAGTAGGGACTACAAAAGAAATATGTACACATAGTTGGGCATGTTTAAAAGGAGGCCAATTGGTGGAAAAATGTCATAGCACCGTCCAAAACACAATTCCGACCTCTGATCTCATAGCCAGCCCAACCGTCGACTTTCTTCTGGCAGGGCCCACAAAAGAAACATATATGTATAATTGGCCTCTTTATAAATCCATATTTTGTTTTTTCATATCACATATTATTTGACAAAATTAATTTAAAGCAATTTTTTTTTTAAACATAAATTGAATAAATTATACTTATAAGATATAATGTTTAAAAGATGGGAACCATACATCCCATTCTCTAAAGAAAAAAATGAAATATTGAAGCTGAAGCCGAATTGGCTAGGGAGTGTCAGTAGTTGGAAGTGTTTAGAGAGGCCATTCAAACCACAATGTCGACCTCTAATCTCATAGTTGGGGCCGACCTCCGACTTGCTTTCAGTAGGAGCTACAAATGAAATATGTGCATATAGTTACGCATAACCTCATAGTTAGCCCGACATCCGACTTGCTTCTACAAAGGCTCACAAAAAAATATATATATATGTCTATAGATTACTATTTTGTTTTTTCACATAACATATTATTCATTAATTGTAATTTAAAATACTTTATTATTTTATAATAAAGAAACAAATTCAACAAATTATTTTTATAAGACATTTAACATTTAATTTATAACATATCAACTCATGATAAACTTAATTATAGACCTCATTTAAGTCGTTTATAAGAAATACTAATAATAACAACAATGAACCTAGATTTTGAGCTGAATTGGTTGAAGAGTGTCAGTAGTCGGGAGTGTCTAGAGAGACCATTCAAACGACAATGCCAACCTTTGATCTCATAGTGGGGGTTGACCTTCGGCTTGATTTCAGTAGGAGCCACAAAATAAATATATGCATATAATTACGCATGTTTACAACAACCACCTCTGACCTCATACCCAACACAACCTCCGACTTGCCTCTACGAAGCCCCACAAAATTAACATTTGTGTCTAAAATTTTTTATATTGTTTTTTTACATAAAATATTATTCAATAAATGTAATTTAAATACCCTATTCTTCTATCAACAAATAAACAAATTCAAAAAGATTATTTTTATAAGACATTTATTTAAAGGAATTTTACAGAAAGATTATTATTCTTCATATCTAAAAATTTAAGATAACAAATCCAAAAACTACCTACAAATAAAAAGAAAATTAGGATTAAAATTCTTAAAAGATACAAACCCACCAACCCTTGTCTAAAGAATAAAACAATTTGAATATGGCTCATAAATTACAAAAACTAAAAACAACTAACTTAAACGTCAGTTGCAACCTCAAGATTGCTTGAACCTCAGCCTTTGCCAAGCTAGCTTAGAGCTTGACCTATTCCTTATGATTCTTCTCCAAAGAGACACTAAATTCCCGACCATGAAATTGGTCTTGACCTTAACTACGGATTTCCTATGAATCCAAAGAAAATGAAACATTGAAATGGAGACCAATGCCCCTATAAAAAATCACATACATGAGTCTGGAATATAAAAAGCATATGAAAACTCGCATACATGAGTCTGCTAAAACGCAAACACGTGTCAACTTCTGACATCGCGAAGCATCACGCTCGACTCAGGTCAAACTTATCTTCTTCCTAAGCTAGTTGTTTATGCTAATAGAACTTCGACCCCCTCGACTATCTAAAACAACACGATGTGCAGTCAGAACCGCCACCTTGCTCATGAGCCTTATGAAAATGGAAAGATCCCAATACTCTCGACTTCGCACATTTCAGAGTAAATTATGAGAAATATTCACCGTAACCGCAACATAAAATCATGGAATCGGGGTCGGTAGACAATTTAAAACCAAAACATATGGAACCGGGTTTGAAATCTTGCCCACAGGACTTCCGCAAATTCAAAGATGGGTCGACCTGCGACCTAGCTTTGGTTAGTCAATATTGGTTTATTCCTACAACACTGCATCCAAACCATCGAAACTTGAGCTGACAATCTATTTAACACTTTTGACCCATTAAACCAGACTTTTTAGATAGAGAGAACTGAAAAACATACCAGGTTCCCGCTGCTAGAATCCAACAATCTACTTACCCAAGCAACTTTTATGCTCTAAATTCTAAAGCCTCACCTGCAAATTTTGTGAGATAGCGAAACATTAGAACTCCAAATTATGCACCATGACCATTAAAAAAGAAAATAATGTTCATACATTCACCTGTCAAATCATTGTCGTGGATGTTGGCAAACCTACATCTTGCAACATAGCCAAACAACTTCAACATTCCGCACAAAAAGCTTACTTCTCGCACCCACCAAAGTAAAAAAAAAAACTCACCTGGTAAGAAGGAAAACTTGACAATGAGAAGTACAACAAGAAATATCAAATCCAACCTTAATGAGCGCCACAACACCAAGAAAAAAATAAAACAACCACTTTGAACAAAAAAATAGGGAAATCTACTTCTCGATGATCCATCAACCATAATAATAAATTCGCCACCAACACTATTAAAACAAAATTAACACCACCCAAGCTCAAAGCAGCCCAAGTTAACTCCCAGTTATACAAAGGATCGCCCTTCCCTGTACCTACACTGTCAAATCCTATCTAGCATGCATGGCAAGATGCCATTGACCCTCGAATTCTGGAGCTAGGGATGCGATGATGCGCTGACTTCAAGCAAAAATTTCAGCCAAAAACTTAATGTTAATTATGGAGATTTGAAAAATTGCACTACTATGGATAAACTAATAGCTTCAAACCAATCATTGATGTCACTGTGTAAGCTGTGACATAACAAAAATAAACCTATCACACCAATTACCTTTCCACATAGGTTGCCTCACCATTGTTCACAGCCACATTAATTTTTCTTCATAGTGATTTATTGAAGATTTTTAATGTTTTTATTGGTTTGTCTTAATCCAAATGTATTACCATTGAATTCAAACACTTTATGTACATTCAACAAGTAACTGAGATAACATGAAAATATTTTTTTGTTAGATATGATTCAACGTAAAACATAAACCAAAAAAAGAGGACTTTTGGAAATTGGCTTGAATTTCTTAAATTATAAATATTAGTGTTTTTAATTTGGAAAAAGAAATGTTTTTAAATGTTTTTATATTTATTAATTTAAAATTTGAAGTTTTTAACATAATTAGAAAGGTTATATACTTTAATTACATATTTTTAGTTAATTTTAAATAGTTTAAAGTATATTTTTTTCATGGATGAGAGTGATTAGCAATGAACGTTGTAGGTTATCACCATCCCACTTGATAAATAGGAAGGGGATTTGGAAAATGTCATAAACATGCAATTGGTTTTACATTCACTAGTTTTGCGCTAGATGAGGCGACATTAGTTTGATGAGGAGGGTGGCTACTCTCGTGTGAGGAGGTTGGTATCAATGTTGAGCATGTTTGAGTTAATGCATATGGGGGATATTGTAACCCACAAAACATTGGAGATAATTTGCAGTGAAGAGGCAACTGAGGTTGGTAAAAGGAATTTATAGGGAAGAGGGATGGATAGATTTGGGGAAAATGGTAGAGTGCAACAACACTCCTTTCCTATGTCTATTGCGCAAAGGAAGAATGGCTTATGTTGTTGATGGGAGGGGTTGTAGTATGATAATTTCTACTCTTAGTGAGTGAGTGGATGTTAGAAGCCACCTTGGGACTTATCTAGAACATGAACCAACTAAACTTAAGTTGAGGAAGTGGGAGCCTGAAGAGCATTCGTATGGGCAACTCAAGCAATTGAGGAAAAATTCCCTCTCGCATTATCTAGGTAACTTCCTGTAACAACCCCAGGTTAAAAGTTCATGTAATAAAGTCAATAAAGGAAAAATAATATCAAGGTCATGGGACACTTGTTTCAAGTAGAATGTTGGGCAAAAACATCCTAGTAGGTGTTCCTTTGGTTTACTATGGCTAAGGGACATTGGTAAAGGCAATGACAAAGGATTTGAAAAGGCAAAAAGGCATTAATTGGCATTTTTGTTTATGAAATAAAAGAAATTAGGAGAAAAGGAAGGTGAAAGGTAACAGGTTGCATGTGAGGAGAAAATTGAAAGAAAATAATGGAAATCTAAGAAAATAGATGCCTCAATAATAAAAATGATTACGAGGATCAATTCATAGCCTTTTGACAGTTTTGGGTTGGAGCTCTTTCTCTATTCTCTGTATTCTCTCATACTCTAGTACACTTAGAGCATTTTTGGAGCACTCTAGCTTTGGAGAAAGGAAGGCAAAGGGAAGAAAAGATCAAGCAAGGAAGAGTTGGATCAAGCGACTACAACAAGATTAATTATAGGTATCGAGTTGCATGTATGATTACCTTGCTAGTTTTGGCATGCATGGTACATGCATGTGTGTATTTGGTTCTCTTGCTATCATTGGCATGGGTTTTTCCAAGTGTGAGAGTGGTTTCAACCTTGTCTTTCCATTTTCAGATAACCATGGCGTGATGGGGTTCTTTTACTTGGTTAAGTTGGATTATTAGATGGTTTCGAAACTGAGTGGGTTGGTCTCAAGAAGATTCTCAAAGGCCTAAGAATCCCTTAACTGGTAATGGTGGGATACATGACAAATCCTGAGGGTAGAGACAAGTAAATTCCTCACGGTTTTGGTGGTGAAATCTGGAGGCATCCATGCTTGTTTAGGGCCTAGTGATCCCCTGACTAGTATATGGCGGGATTGCAGTAAAGCCTGTAGTGTATATTTCTTTGTTTGTGCCTAGGAATCCCTTGACCGGTAATGGCAGGATACATGGTAAAGCCTGGTTGTATAGATGAGGGTTTCGGGCCTAGGAATCCATTAACTGATAATGATGGAATACGCGTTAAAACCTAATAATTCCTGGACATTTTTGTTGTGAGTCCCACATTCATGCTTGGAATATGATACAGGGGATGATTGACTAAAAGAAATATTTGGTTCAACGCAATCTATGGTTAAGTGGTACATGGAAGTCCCCGACTTGGTTAGATTTTACATATGTTAATAAGAGCTCTTTTTCCCTTATTTCATGAGTAAATGTACTTGTAATTATGTGGATTTGATGGTTATTCTATCATTGTTATTATTTTGGTTATATGTTGGTTATAAGCATGGTGAATGGCATAGTTGAGTAATGGCTCTCATCATGTTTTTCTTAGTAAATGAATGGTTAATGAATGTATGACCTAATATATGATAATGCAACTATTGTGAGAAGGCATTTGACCTTGTTGACGAATTTGAAATAAGTATGAGGCCCCTATGTTCAAATGTGTATTTATGACCTATATATTTCATGTTCATGATGTGTTCGATGAAATGCCTATCATGGTCAGGATGGGTTAGGCTAGTTCCTTGTTCAAGTTTTGCATTAGAGGCCCCGTCTCTATATTATTTATCATTTCTAAGAGTTTTATTAAGTTCTGGGCAGAGGTCTGGATCCTAGACTTGAAAAAGTGTAATAGATATCGTGGTTGTTGACACATAATTGTATGAAAATGAATACAATCGCTAGGAAGCAGGCATGTGGGAGCAAATGGAGGGTTTCAGTTGTATGGAGGCCTTGTCATTGGAGCGATTAGGGGTTGATGTGAGTGAAAAATCAAGTTAACTCAGGGGTTGGGCACCTAGAGTGGTTGGTTAGCTCCTATGGGTCTTGTAGCACCTAAGGGAGGTCTGTAACATTTTGTTCCATCGATTCCACTTCCTTAACTGTTCTTAGGGAGTTGAATCATTTCATAGTAACTCTTCACCACATATTTACCCCAGTTAGGGAGTTGATAAGCTTAGGTAAGTTTGGGAGGAGGGTGTTACACTTCCATTCTAGTGTTTGGCATCCTTATGTTGTGTCTGCTTGTTGTTTTCTCTTTTTCTAATCCTTTCAGGGGATACCCTCCTTCTTTGTTAGTTCTTTGGGGGAAGTTGGCAATTTTTATTCTACTGTTTCTCCTCTATTAAGTTAGAAGTGGAGTAGGGCGCAGTGCCTGAAAGGAATTTGGTCTGGAATTTATTTGGTGGGAAGTGTTTGCATTGGAATTAGTTTTTTTTTTGTAGGCTGGGGCGGGACTCTCTGATTTACATGTCCATTAAGTACCCCTCAACGGGGGCAGGGTAGGCCAAGATTTGAACCCAAGACTTCCGGTTCGGTGAGACTTCATTTCCACGGCCATTGCCGCTTGAGCTACCCCATGTGGACCTCATTGGAAATAGTTTATTCCATTCCTACTATGAATATTCTTGGGTGTGTATTACTTTTGGCTATTGGTGTGGTTCATTTGGTGTGTATACGCCCTTCAATTTTTGGCAAAGCTGGGTTTGGATTGTGAATTGGCTAGGCGGAAGGTGGAATATGTCATGGTGGGAGGACCGTAAATTTGATTGAGAAAGTGACCATCACTTATTGGCATAGGTTGGAAAGCGACTGTGGATGTGTTTTCTTGTAGTTGTGTGGGATGGGTGGTGGCTTTGCTATATCTATATGGGTTGAGGTTTGAAGATAGTTTGATGTAGTTAGTGGTTGAGCATGACTAGGGATGATTATGGATTCGAATTTGGTGGAGGTCGAAGTTTGAGACAAGGGTCAGTTGGTGTTTATCCTTCTAGACAGGGTGCCCTGTTGGTCAACTCAAGGACCACATGTCGAATAATATTTGTTAACTCATAGGTAAGTTGGAATTAGGGAGAGAAGCTCTTCCTGCTAAGAAGAACTCTTATTTTTTAGTCTAGGTCCCTTGACCTAGGTGGATCTCCAGACAACAGAGGCATGGAAAAGGCTCAAAATGAAAAGTGGTGGAAAGTCGATTAACTTGACATCAGATCAAAGTGCTCATCGCCCTGTTTCCAACGGTGCGAATGACACTCCAATCCGAGTCCGGATGAGGAAGATAGAGGTAGTCAAAGTTTTGGCTGACTTTTGTTGACTGGGTGGGATTAATGGAGACACAATTTGAAAGTTTTCCGACGGATGGAATCCGGCCAACTCTGGCCGGATTCTGGGCGAAATTGTTGCCTCGTTAAATCGTCTCCTTCGGTCCAAATTTCGAATTTTTAAAAAAAGGGCCCTACTGTTATAGAACTGAAAAAGTTAATAAAAAAATGGGGCTGGTGGCCATGACCCTACCACCCTCGGAAGTATCATATATCACATATTTAAAATAGTGGGGTGGGCGGCCATGACCCCGCCACCCCCCTTACCCACCAACATACATATATGGTGGGGTGCGCAGCCATGACCCCGCCATCCTAGAATCACACAACAAACCACATAATAATAGTGGGGGGCAGCCATGACCCCGCCACCCTAGAACCACACAACAAACCACATAATAATAGTGGGGGGCAGCCATGACCCCGCCACCTCGGAACCACACAATAAACCACATAATAATAGTGGGGGGAACGGGCTGTCAACCCCGCCGCCCCTCCACCTCACTCAAACACAACGACACCAAGTGGGAAATGGGGGGAGTGTTGGGTTGTGTTATATTGTTTCCATGACTGGCCCACTTAGATAACCAGGGGGTTAGAGGGGGGTGGGTAGCCCCCCTCTATGGGGTCTGGGGCACTGCCCTGGGATTTTTTTTTTTTTGAACCCTATATTAGGTTGGGTGAACTTACCTATGGTTTTGTGCATGGTTTTGGACGCAATGGTTTTCAGTCCATGGTTTTGGATGCGATGGTTTTCGGTCCATGGTATTGGAAGCTTCGACATGTATAAATATGTATTGTAACATTGAAAGGAACATAATGAAAAATCAAGCTGGTAGTCCTAGTTTTGGGATCCAGGGGAAAATCTCTGTGTATATGTGTTTTATGTGTTATGCTCTCGCATTGTTTATTTTTTGTGTTTTAGAATTCATATGCAGGTAACTTCTGTATGGGGTTAAAACCTACATTTGGTATCAGAGGTGTTTTGGCTTCAAGGGGACGCCTTTGTTGCTGAGGGGTTTAGCTCGGGCCTATGGTAGACCCTCTTCAGTGGGAGAGCTGCGGCATCGATTCTCGTGGTGAAAGAAGATGGCAAGCAATGGAAAGATAGAGATCGAAAAATTTAATGGTCAGAGTTTTGAGTTATGGAAACTCAAGATGGAGGATCTGTTGGTGGATAATGTTTAGTATTATTAAATGCATCAGGGGAAGCTACGGCTACGGATTTGTGGGACAAGTTAGGGACTTTGTACCAATCTAAGTCTCTGGTGAATAAACTGTTCCTACGGAAAAAGATGTATAACTTGAGGATGAAAGATGGAGACTCGGCGACAGAGCATCTGAACACATTTAATACTGTTGTAAGTTAGTTATTATCTATTGATATTAAAATTTCAGATGAAGATATGTGCATTAGTTTGTTGTGTTCTCTACCAGATTCATGGGATAGTCAGGTTATTGCAATAGGTAGCAATGCAACTGCCTTGCAGTTAGATGAAATAGTCTCATCCTTGCTGACGGAGGAGATGAGACGGAAAAATATGGAGAGCCAGAATGGTGATGCCTTGTTTGTACGAGGATGGTCCCAAAACAGAAACAAAAATAAGTCATCGAGTGGGAGATCTAAATCTAGAGGGAGATTTAAATCTCCAGGAAGACCTGTAAAGGTGGTGTGCTGGAAATGTGGAAAGGAAGGGCACTACAAAAGGGATTGTAAATCTAAAGCTCCTGACAAAGGAAATGGATTTGATGATGCTCCTTCTGCAAAGGCGAAAACCACCTCAGATGAAGGTGGGGATGTGTACCTGGCTTCTTCAAGTACACATGTAGATCTTGAGTTATGGATGATTGACTCAGGTGCATCCTTTCATTTCACTCCCCATAGAGAGTGATTCTACAAGTATGAGAAATATGATGGCGGTGATGTATTCTTGGGGGATGACTTGAAGGCTAGAATCATTGGTCGCGGAAAAGTAAAGTTGAAGTTGCAAGGTGGAAGGGTTAGAACACTTCCGGGTGTTCTGCATATTCCTACATTGACTAGAAATCTGATTTCTGTAAGCAAGATGGATGATGCAAGTGTAAAAACAGTGTTCGAGAAGGATACTTGCAAAATGGTTCGGGGAGCACTGGTATTGATGTGGGGAGTTCGAATTGGAACTCTGTACAAGTTACAAGGTAGCACTGTTATTGATGGTGCAATAGTTCTATGGTTCCTGAAAATGGAGCAGAAAATCTAGTGGTCTCTGGAGAGAATACCATGTTGTGGCATCAACGGCTTGGACATATTGGAGAGAAGGGCCTTCGAATACTTCATGGTAAAGGTATGAGTAATAGCTCTCTGGATTTTGATTTCTGTGAAAATTTTGTATATGGGAAGCAGAATTGGGTGAGTTTCCCTCTGGTGGTAAGAGGACGAAACAGATATTAGAGCTTGTGCACAGTGCTGTGTTTGGACCTGTGAAAGTTCCATCACTGGGTAAGTCTGTGTACTATGTATCATTTATAGATGACTTCTCAAGGAATACATGGATATATTTCCTTAAGAAGAAATCTGAGGTCTTTGACAGTTTAAAGAATTTAAGGCTCTGGTGGAAAATCAGACAGAGAAGAAGATAAAGGTGTTGAGGACAGATAATGGTGGAGAATTTTGCAGAAAGGAATTTGAAGAATTCTGTAAGAAATGTGGTATAGCACGGCAGAAGACTACTCCATACACACCTGAGCAAAATGGAGTTGCAGAAAGAATGAACAAGATGTTGACGGAAAGGGCAAGAAGCATGCTCAGTGGTGCCGGGTTAGAACAGGAATTCTGGGTAGAGGCGGTGGAGACAACATGTTACCTGGTCAACATATCACCTTCATCAGCGTTTGAGGATAAGACTCCACAAGAAGTATGGACTGGTAAGAAACCCTCTCTTTCACTTCTGAAGGTATTTGGATGTGATGCATATGTACATGTTCCAAAGGAGAAATGAACCAAGTTGGATAGTAAATCTGAAAAGTGCATCTTTATTGGGTATAAGGATGGTTTAAAGG